>JARACY010000204.1:0-121134 GCA_029255725.1 Scrobipalpa atriplicella
CAGTTTTTTTGAATAATCACATCAAACGAATGAAAATTGTCCCGAACACATGTAAAAATAGGTAATTTTTAACTGACGGAGAAGAACTGACCAGGCCCAAGAGAGTTTTTCAGCTGAAACAAAGTGAAGATTATCCGTTGTATGCGGAACCATCGCGGGCTCGCGCTTGAGTACAACACCTATATGTATGAAGAATCCGGGATCAAGTGAGCGGCCACCATTCAGTGCGGCAGCCATTGCGAACTAGAACACAAACAAACAAAACACATAATAAATACAATTACACATTACATCGAAAACACTAAAAAACCTTATTTACATTGAATAAGTCAAATAAATCAAAGAACAAAAAGAATTCGCTGTTTTTATTGAATTTAAATTGTTGATTTTACCATATTTTTTACTTAACAATATAAAAGAGGCAAATGAAGCTAAGCACATACTGCCAAAAAATGTAAGTGGCCAGTATCATTTTGTGGGCTTCGAGATACAAACTTTTTGTGTTTTGGCATCCGCCTGTTTCTAGATTTGAATTATGAATTTTAAAAAAAATAAAGGAAGGGAGAAAATACTTTCTCCCCTAGGGGAGAAAGTAAATCCCATATATTTTTGCCGCCCGCATATTCGTTCGCTTGGATTTACGTATTTTCTTCCCTTTTTTCAAGTAAGAACTAATATACTTTCCGAATAGGTGTAGTATAAAAGCCATTGTAAGAAATATTTAATTGGCGCCATCAATTACTAACAAATCAAAAGCTTCATTAGTAAGCCAAAGACAATCTTTCGTTTTGTTAACCGACTCTCCAACGAAGTAAATTCAACGAGCAGAGAATATCCTATGTAATATGCTCGCCAACCAAATGGTAATTTTTTTAAGTTTCTTTTATTGTAACACATAACGGGTGGCTTATTCTTTAGTTAATGAATATCCTAGGTAGTATTTTCTCACATTGGCTTATACTTTTTCTGAACTAAACTCCAAACAAGACTTGTTATAAAATTAGTCCTGCAGGTGAGTGCAAAGCTAATTAAATTAACTATATTCTCCGAACTAATGTTGTTGCGAGTGCAGACAGAGAGTACAAAGGTCGTCCAAACTCGAGGGAGAACTTTAATTGACTGGCAAGGAAACTGTGTCCGTGCTTATCTCGTCCAAACCCGAACCACCAACTCCTCAGTAAGCTGGATTAGGCAACACGAAACAATGCACCTCATCAGCAGTATCGGACTCTCATCAGAAAACTCCATCAAGCTTATTATCTCCTAGTACCTACGAACACCTAGACACCAGAATAATTACAAGTTTTTGTTTTGTTTATCTACGTGTTGAAAAAACCGAGGGCTGTTTCAGAGAAAATTTGACCATTGAGGTTGTCAGCTTAAACTTTAAAAAATCGAAGCCTACTATCCGTACAGTATTTTTCTGTACAGTGTATCCGGAAAGAGAAACTACCGGCCCTTATAAGTTTCATCTTCTTTTATATCCCTAAAATAAATGTTTCAGTTTAATCAGACAGCAATGAAACTTTATTTCGTCGAACATCGCGTAATGTTAAATAAGACGGCAAAAAATGCCATTTTCTTTTCCTTTGCTTAATCTTCTTCGTCGAGTTTGAAATGTATTCAGTTTTCGTTAAGACGCAACGTTGGCTTCGAGAATACCCTTTGAATTATTTGAAAAGAAGAAGAAATGAGAGCACGAGTCGAGGTCGAGGGAATGTTGAATAGAATATTGATTCCCGGCAGCTGTTGCAACAATATTGTCTTGCAAGACACAAATACAACAGCGCTATAAAATCTGTTGTTAAACGATTTGCAGCTGAAAGAAGAAAAGAAAGATTGTAGTGCATATTTCTCGAGCTAAAAGCATAAAATTAAAACGTGAAGAAAGCGAGCGTCTGGGCTAGAATTTCGTTTCTTGAAACGGCAATTAATGGCAAAGCCATGTTCTTCAAAAGTTTCTGATAGAAAAAGATGCTTTGATACGAGGCAAGGCAAAGCTCGCCATTATTTCCAATAAAAAACCGACGCGTGCCAAGGTTCTAATTACCGACGTGTCCCGGTTTCCGACAGTCCCGCTCCCGCATCGCCCAGACGTCTGCTTTGTCCTGCCTTTTGCCGTGAAATAGCTTCTGCAGACGGTTCTCTATACATTCTCGTCTATTTTACTTTGATTTGTTAAATTAAGATAGACATTTATATCTTTTTGTAACTGGATAATAATAATTATGAACCATGCATAGCAAAGACTAAGCAAGCAGCAGATAGGTCGGATGCGTCATGAAGTGCATGGCAGGCACGCGAGGTGATTGATGGAGTGTTTGTGATGGATAACTGGCGCCGGCTCGATGATAGCTGTATAAATCACGCAGCCAGCGATATCTTAGCACACTGATACACACTAGTATTGGTATAATCAACCAAAACCTTGCATAACAAAGACTAAGCAAGCAGCAGATAGGTCGGATGCGTCATGAAGTGCATGGCAGGCACGCGAGGTGATTGATGGAGTGTTTGTGATGGATAACTGGCGCCGGCTCGATGATAGCTGTATAAATCACGCAGCCAGCGATATCTTAGCACACTGATACACACTAGTATTGGTATAATCAACCAAAACCTTGCATAACAAAGACTAAGCAAGCAGCAGATAGGTCGGAGGCATCATAAAGTGCATGGTAGGCACGCGAGGTGATTGATGGAGTGCCTGTGATGGATAACTGGCGCCGGCTCGATGATAGGTGTATAAATCACGCAGCCAGCGATATCTTAGCACACTGATACACGCAAATATTAATAGTATAACATGTAAGTACACAGTTCACTTTGTAGGTAAATATTAAGGCACCTAGTTGGTACTTCTACAGTAACGAATGATTTTGCATGCTGAAGTTCATTTAAATACAGCATGCTGTTTGCAACAAATACTTAATCACTGTTTCGTAAATTTTATCTAGAATCTTAATTACAGTTTTTCGCTGTTCCATTTTCAACTAGCTGAGTGTAAACTAGTAAAATTACAGATATATATCTGTGTAACGAAACGGTTGGTTTAGTGTAACAAGTGAAGGTTGATCGCCTGCAAATTAACACCCTGAGTCGCGTGCGGGTCGCGCCGACACAACGGAAATGGCAGTCGAGGCTGCCAGGGTCACCGGGGCCCTCTGTTTAAATATCACGCCTCTGATATTGCGGAATTGGGGCACTTGGATTGTCTTTGTTTGATTTGTAGTAATTGTTCATGTCGAATTTACCTCTTTGTATGGGTCACGGGCGGCACGGTGAAAGAAACAGGACTAGATTGGGTCACTGGTAACCTCTACAAATATCACGATTGTAAGAACACTCTGCTTACAATAGTCACATGTGATACAAGTGGACACATGATATGCAGAAATGATAGAACACACGTTCAAGTTTTATTTCAAGACTGTATTTTTAGAGCTCGCTGTGTAGTGCGGAAAAATTGACCATTACAAAAGATAGATCTAGCTAGATAGACTCACAGTCATGGTCATACCAACTGTTTCATTTGAAATATAATTTGCTAGTAATTAAAACTAAGATGTTTATCAGTTTCATGAAATGATTAGTGCGATTGTGAGGAAATTAACACCCTTCGTTGTGCGAAATGGCCCGAAAATGGCAGCGTAGATGTCAAGGTCACGACAAATTGTTATAAATATCACACCCTATATTAAAACGAGGAAGTGGAATACTTTTCCTTTGTAAGTAACATGAAAACGTTGAAACAAAAAAAAAATATAACACATCTCAGGAAATGTGTGAAAAATAGAATATTCATAAAAATTGTAGATGCAATACAATCGATCTTCTGCAAGATTTTATGCGCATTTTTTATCCAAATAGAATTTTCTTGTCTTCTTTTGTTCTTTTAATCGTGTGGGTTTCGAATTGATCAATGAACCGTCTCGACTTAAATATTTCTTATACACCACTGCACCTTAACCTACCTATAATATGTCAAGAAACATACCCTTAAAGCAGGACACTATTCCCAAGGGACTTAAAGTTGTAAGGGTTATTATGAGATTTAAATTTGGAATGTCAAGTGAATATCAAAGAAAATAATTTTCAAAAAAAAAAAGTTGTGTATGTATCAAAAATGTTGCTACACTGGAATCTTTCATTTCGCTCAGGATTCAATATGCTGCCCGTGACGTTAGATACTGCTTTATTCCCTCGATGCATAATATACTATTTTATCGTTGGTTTCGTAGCCAAGAAGGGCACTAAAATGGGATTGCGTTAATAAATATAATAACTGGAGTGGAGAAACGCTAATTTCTCGTAATTTACAACTTGTTTATAGCCCGGTTCTTTGCAAGGTTTCTCTCTACCTACTTATTTGATATGAGAAATGGAAATGAGGAGAGTTTCTTCGAATTCAGCATGAGGTAGTAAGTACTCTTATTATAAATGGCTTTTGAAAATAATTTCTAGGTAAAATATTTATTTCATAAGGAGTGTGTTGACTGTATATTTTTTATTTATAATGTAATACATTAAAATCTTAGTCTCCCGAGACTTTGGCTCGTTAAAAGGGTTCAAAACGTCGCGGTTAATAATAAAATGAAAACGCGAGTTGTGCAAATATAACTAATAAGGCTAACAAAAGCATGGAAACTATATTCTTGTAATTCTTACGTATCCGTTCCAAAAAACTGAGGAAACAAACTCGTATTATGCGTACCTGTAAACAAAAAAAAAAACATTAAATAATTTATGTTGCCAGCATTTACATAATCATGAACAATAAAATAATTTACTGAGTTCATATCTGTCAGCGTAGTGTGATTAGGGGTTTAATTATTCGGGAAGTTCGCGTGTCCGGACGGGGTTAGGGGGGGGGTGGAGGGAGGGTAGAGTAGGAGAGAGAGGGGGGAAGGAAGAGACGATTTACTGCCTAATACAATGCCCTGCAGATAGCGCCGTAATTAGAATTGCTAAATATCCAAATGTGCGTGCCCTTGTATTATATTATGGCCTAGATCTAATTCTACTAGATCAAATTGTATTATTTTTGGTCTCTTCAAAATCCATCATCAGTTACTTAAATTAATATAATGACAATCATAGATAATATTTATTTATTTATTTATTTAACATTAATATTTCACTTATGATTCGAGTCTCGGCCAAAACCATACTTCATTCAACCTCATTGCAGTTTCGTCGCAATATTCGGTTATAAACGAAAGGAGGAACCAATGAAGCAAAAAGCTTATGAAATGCGAACGTTTGATATGCGAGAGAAACGTCTCGACGCTGGAAACGGTATGATTTTAAAGCTTCTCGTCTTATTCTCAGGTTTGTGTGCACCTCTGATCCAACAGTATTTATTTCATACCACGGAAATTTGAGTTATAAATCAAAGTTTTCATTATGCAAATCAGTGAATTTAAAAAACTCTAGTGCCTATTTAGTGTAGCTTTCTTCATGTCATATTTTCATCTCTATTTAAATAAACCATCAAAGAAATAAAATAAATATGACAACTTATTAATAGCTAACATTTCTTTGACAATCGAAACATTAGTAGAATCAAGGACGACATGTTATGTTTATCCAAATAGGTCAGAGTTAGAATAAATCGAGGAAACACTACGTAAGTTGAATAATAGTGAATAAATGATGTACGTGTACATCTGAGTAAAGGAGGTTAATAAATATTAGGCATATTATAAGACTCTACAGTAGTGGTACGGCTGGGCTACGGTGGGGCTACGACAGGGCTACGGCGTAGCTACCGTAGCAATCATTGGCACACAAAAAGTACGATCAAATACTGAAATAACTGTTGTTTTTGTACGGTATTTTTTTACACGAATTTACACGTATTTTTTTTACATTAAAAAAAACGTATAAAGATTGCATTTTCTAGGATTACAACCAAATTAAAGTCATGTCAACCTAAACAGGAATCAGTATGTAAAGAAGTGACTTGGTTGCTAAAACTCTCACCCAGAAGATTGATCCTAAGCATATTTGACAGCTGTTGACCGTAATCGGTTATTATTATACTCGGCTAGTATTTTCTCAATCTAGTGTGGGAGGCAAAGGCGATCGATCATTCAGACCACCCCGTGTGATGAATAGCGCGATGGAACCCCGATAACCCGCTGAAATATGATTCACGTTACACCTGCATAATTCAGCCAGGAATTGGAATATTTATAAGTTGGTAGGGTTTTGTGCAAAGTACCTACCATCCCCTTACCTATCTCAGCCGCCAAGCAGTTTTTGACTTAAGTGAACAACTATCACCAGGAAATTCTTTCAGGAGATCAAAATAAATTGACATTCCCACACAAAATGACCAATAGAGCTGAAATTTATTGAATTATGCGCGCTTTACTTTGAACATGAAGTGGAAAAGTATATAACAACTCCGAAATGCGAGAGTTATTCACCGTTCCTTGTTCAAAAAGTAAAAAACTGAGGTAAACACTATGATGTTAACCCTTTTCCTTAACTCTACCCATTTTTATGGCGTAAACAAAAGAACCCCATATCTCGATACGGCGTCGGATATTGCGTGCCCACAAATTAAATAGATCCATATCGGGTCCTTCGGTAGCGTGGGTACTGTCCTTCGGTCACTCTTATCGCGAATGCAAGTTTAACATCCAGCATTTGCGTGCTTGACTTCATTACGACTTACGACCCCCCCACTTACATTCGCCTTCACAGATAAACTAAACTTATAGCTTCAGGAAATACGACGTTCAGAAGTAGGTTAGCTTCTTTAAGGTCTTTAAAAGTCACTTTTCAATGAAATACTTATCTTGGAAAAGTATACGATATAAGCGTAATCATTTCCGGTCGGTGAATGGGAAATAGCTCGGTAATGGTGCAAGTTGGAGCTAAGCAAACATGGCCGTCACGCACTTCCGGCCCAATCTCGATTACAACGACCGGCTATTTTTCAAATATTGTGGCGTTTCCTTTCGCAATTCAAGTACTTGATAAAAAACTGAAGATGATGATTGTTTACTTGCCTGGAAGAAATTGATAAGTACCTAAGCAATAAACCTGTAATTCCTCGCACCTTTGTTTTGTTACTGAATGTGTTTATTTTCTTGTGTACTGTAAAAAAAAAAATGTTTTTGACGTTGTAGGAATCTAGGAATATATACCTACTATTATTTGAAAAGATACTTTTAAAATGTCTAAGTTAAGTGAATAGTTACTTGACAAAGACAAACTTGTGTCAAACTGCACCCTTGTTTTTGTAAGGGACCGGAAATAATCCAGTTATGTTGTATATCCGGCAACAGCCACTTGTCATAGGGATCGTAAGCTATTGCGTTATTGCCTTATAAATACTGATTACGGCGGCCTATTTTTCTCTTTTGTGTAGTTTCATCTTCCGGGATAAAGGTGTACATCCACCGACAAGTATTAGTTCGAAATGCATCAAATGATGAAGAATAATGAATGATGATGTCTAGCTAACCCAGGATTAGATGTTGTTGTTGTTGTTGTTGTTGTTAGCCTGATGTGTCCCACTGCAGGGATTAGATGTATTATAAAAATAATAATTTACAATGTTCACTAATGTAATAGTCGTAGATAAAAACGTTCAACTCGTAAGAACCATTTACAATTCTGTTATGGTGGAAACCCACCCCTACACAATGTCTTCTGGAAGCTTAATTCCATAAATGCATTCAGCGTATATTTTGCCGCAGCCGTATAGCATAGTATATGTGACAGGCAACTTATAGTGGCGCCGACTGACGCGAATCTGCCTGATTCCTGGACCGACTAACCCCGTTTTATGTTTCCTTATGCGCAAAATTACGGGACCCTTTTACTGGGCCCATAAAAATGGAGACGAGAGATATGTACAGCTTACTGTTGGCAGCTTTGTCGCCGTATTATCGTGCAGTACTCAAAGACTTTATCTTGTATTTCAGAACTATTCACGTAAATAACTGATTGATAAGATTAGTTGAAATATCAGTTTACTGGCTGTCAAAGCACAAACTCCAGTTAAACTGATTTAAACCGGAAACCGTCCAATCAGTGTGTGGATAATTATAAATCTGTTGAGTGCAGTAATGCCCGCGGCACGTTGTGTGCTCTGTAATCGGGCAAGTGGGTGATTGACTGCAACCGCTGGCGGCGGTGCCCGCCGGGCCGCCACATGTTTCGGTGGCAATGCTAAATTCAGCGAGGCTCTGATCGCAAACCACGCAATAGTCGAGTTGCATGTCGTTATAATGAGGCAGATTCAGTATCATTTGAAGATTATGTAAGTAGGTACTTAAATTAAAATTTGCTGAGCTGGTGACTTTCGTGAACATGAATATTTAAATGAATAATGCATCATCATTTGTACGGTGGTAGAATAGAACAAATTTGATTAGAGTAAGCTTTATTAAAAAAACACAAATATCATTATTGTTCAGTCCTATATCAAGAACGCACTCCGATCTCGAGAAGTAATTTCGAAAAAGCACTTAGCGTTAGAAAGTAAATAGTGGATTTATGTATTCACAACATGGCCGCCGACAATATAACTGTTGTTTTTTGTATCGACATTATTTCCCTTGTGTAATAATTTATCGGAATTGTTCGCTGGAGTTATGATTTATACTCAGGCTGGTCTGCGGCTGCCGCAAACCAATTTTGCTTCACTCCGGAAGGAAACATTCCCCTTCTTTCGGCTGTGGAAATTCATCCAAGACGTGGTTGTAAGTATTTTATTTCGGTATAGTTGTTTCACCTCACGACTGCAGCTAAGCCAGGCTTGTTTGTGCGCACAGACACACGCCCTAGTGTGAGTTTAGGGCTCGTATTTATAAAGCGATCTCAAGATTGAGAGCAATATTGAGTGCGGATTTGACAGGTAATTTTGTACTCGAATGACATTTCTGATACGAACTCAAACTCGCTATCACTCTTGAGAGCTGATTATAAATACGGGCCTAGTTTTACTATGCCAAACTTACGCTAGATCAATGTGCAAAGGTAAGTACGCGTTGCACGTTACACGCATAGGTAGGCTGCAGTCGTGGGAAAAAATATACAGAATAAGTACGTTTGAACTGCAACCTATCCAGAATTAAGATTAAAATTGGTTTCTTTCATGCTAAATAGCGGGCGATAGAGAAACATAAAATGTATTCAAGCGGCTGCTCTACCCGGGCATACTTTAATTTTGTTTCATAATTAATTTTGTGCAAAAAGTTATATTTCCGTGCAGATCGGTGTAACCGATGAGCAAAGGTAGAGTTTCCTAATTTAAACAACTTATTAGTCGGCGATGGCGGAACTCATTAGGCAGGCGCAGCCGCTGCGTTTATTAAAATTCGTGTCGTAAGTTTCCAAGTTCGACACGCCAAGTGAGGGTTTAGAAAAAGCAGGTAAGTACTTTTAGGAAGTGGTTCGAAAGTAGGCTTTGGTTTACGATTCCGTCCTAAAATTCCAGATTTTTATGAGAAAACTTTTTTGATATAATATCCGAAGCGGCGTCGTTTAAAGGGAAGTGATTAAACGTGGAATGTTCCGCAAACCGTCGTTGCTCGTAAACGCGCGGTTATATAAACTCCACATGCCCTATCTCATTGTGTACACTTTCCTCCCTTTTGAATTTTACATTTTCATAGAAGCGTTGAATTTGAAGTAAAAATTCGCCATAAATTTCAGTAATAACCTCATTTCTATGGATGCCGTGCGCGAAATGGTTCATCGCAGAAATTGTACTGTTTGCCCTTTTGGTAGCGAAAGGCACCTCGCCTCGTTATGCTAGGGTTTAAAACTATGTTCTAGTAAACTGACATTTCAAAATAGGGAAAACCAACAGCTACATCATAATGGCTCTTTTTGTTCATGTTTCAGTCAATAATTTCATTGACCCAACAACTCAGTGGTTATTCCAAGTACCTACCTAACAATGTTACTTCAGATAAATATACCTAAAAGAATTAACATTAACAACGGTCCAGTATATTATTGGTAACAAACACTGTTTTCATCTTTATAATATCTAATGTAAATTACTATACAAATAGGCTAGAAACAAAGTAGTACGATGGAAGATGAGGTTTATTATTATGCTGCACATAAAGAGAACTGCAATGGTAACAGGTGCAGTTCAGTGCAGGTAAATAAACTGTACATGCAACTGTTTGCATTGACAGTGAACACGAAACACTTTGTATACAAGATAAAATTTGTATATTAATGTGTAAACATGGAATTAGGGTCAAATTATATAACAAAACATGTCACGATGTCGATAAGGACTCAAACCCACTACTACGGAAATCTTTGCCGCTGCTTTAACAAATTGGTTATTGTGTAACTGCGACATCTACCTGAACTTTGCTGCTCCACTCAAATTTTTGGTTTCATGCATTTTTGTCTACTCATCTTTATCGTTCACAAAATCAGGCTAAAAGAGAGCTTAGCAAAGAATAGTGTGCTGATTGTAGGAGGAGATGGCTACAAAGACGCCGCCCAACACTCGTTATAATATTTCCACGGGACTGGGTACACTTACCGCCATCGCTACTGTGTCCTTTACTGCTTTAGTATAGTATTTCAAAAACAGTGGACCTACTAGCTTGTGCATACTCTAAGGCCTCTGCCTCTGAGATAAACATAAAATGAATTTTATGTTAATGCTGTTGTTCTACCTACCTACATACTTTTGAGTAATTATAACTGAAATCATTTTGATTAATTATATCATTACACAAATTATTGAATCAAAAAACAATAATAGCACAACCTTGATCCAACTTATTAAATTTTGTAAGATGTCATTTTAATGATCAATAAAGATTTACATAACAATACGGAAAGTACAACACACTACATCTTACTGCCGCCTTATCCACAAAGGCTACATTATTATGTCCGTGTCTAACTTTTTTTCCCACAAAGGACGTTAATCACATACAACGTAGGAGGAGCCGAAACCACCAAGATTTATCACTCACCACTCCACGCCATGGCGTAATAGAGCACCACTGAAAAACAATATCAGTGAATGTAGACACAGATACAATAAAAAGTACTTACTTACTTGTTTTTTGGAACTGGCGGCTCTTGAGGCAAATTAAAGACCGGGCTACATGTGATATGATGATAGATGTTTTTTTTTTCAGACCAGAGTAGTTATAGGATTTTAATTTTCCCAAAGGAATGGGATATTTCCCCTCATGAAAATGAAGCATTTGTTACTAGTAGATAATGTAACTCCCTAATAGTGGTATTTTTATCTGTTAAACAAATATAAAAATATATTTTATCAAAAAGAAAACATGAAGTATGTAGGTAAAGTTAGAATGATAACTTGATTTTTTATGTAACAGCAGTATAATAATAACTTAGTGCAGCGTCCGATTTATTTGAGAAAATATATTTGATGATATATAAAAGTATCTAGCAGTCCAATAACTATTCTTATTATAAAAGAAGATCAAACATAACTTTAACAAGACCAAACATTACTTTAAACTAGTACATGCAAAACGTACTTCGTAGTTTGAAATAACATACAACATTATATAATACTTAGTACTACTAACTACATATTCTGTGATACTACGTCAAACTTTTACAGGAGCACAAAATCAATTTCCACCGACTCATTCTTCCCTCATTCCTCCTATCCCATTACGTAGCGTTGAGAGTGCTCCGGAGCATAACCAAATGGATATCATCACTAAAGTTCCCAGCTCCGTGTCTTCATGGAGCCTAGTCTAAGAAAAAGCTCTTCACTTGGCGTACTGCCAACGAAGGACTTGCGTCAGGATTTGCCATAGATCAAGGGTGTTCGGTTTTATGGTGTTTAAGCAAAAAAGAGTTAATGTTACAAAATGAACTTGATAGTATTTAGAAAAAACCTAAAGTCGTTGTTTAAGTATTATAAGCTCGCTAAAACAAAATGTAGGTTCGAAACATAAGCTTGGAGTAATGTTATCGACTACGAGTATAACAACACCAAGATACAATTCAATAAGTATTTTGAAATGCTCCTTTTTAAAGGAAATATCTACTTGTATTATGCACTATGCATACACTTTCTTAAAATAAAAATAGCTTTTCAATGTCGAATGTACATACAATTTAAAAATTTATACGAAAATTTTGCATTACCAATATTGCTAAAAGGTTCTAAACCGTAGCATACCGTTTTATAAGGTTTTACGGAGTTTATGATAGGTACGTGGGTACACAAGCGAGCTCGCACGTACGACCATAGATAAAACAAAATTCGTGCTCCGATGTGCGGGCCATGGTAAAAATACCTAAAAGAAAATTCGTACACAGTATAAGGTGCTACACATCTCTCTAGGAAACCATTTTTGAAATGACACGTCATGTTGGGACTGGGTCGTTCCAGAAAATGCTGTTCATTCTCATTCCTTTCTATTTTTAAACATTTTTGAATATAATATAACGCTTACCAAGAATTTCTTGAATTGAAGACCACTTTTGGGTCGTTCTTCAGAAATGATTCTTCGGGTCACTTTAGTGGCGAATTTTTTTTGTGCGTTTTTGCCATTTTTTTATATTGGAGAATAATAAAGAGATCAATAAAAGTTTAATTACAAAAAATTACTCATATCTAACCACAGGTTACAACAGAATTAATTTTCGAAATTTTCGATGCCACCAAACGTGACATATTGTGCCACTCGAGTGACCTTGTTATTATTATGAGGAAAAAGTGAAAGATTACCACCGTCAGCATGAGTTTAATATCCTTTTTGATTACTTTTAATGATATTATAACAGTTTGTTTACTTCAAAAACTTAAATGCGAACTGCAAATCTTATCCTGAAATCTCTTACATTATAATAAGTAAACGGAAAAACCCTTCAAGGCATAGTCGCAATTTCTGCAATTATTACCGTTAAATGGAAACCTTCCAACTGGACCATCCCGTATCGACCCCTGGAGAAATCGACCAAGCTACCACTAAAATCACCACACCATTTTGTGGTGATTGGAGAAAGCTCAAGGATGTTCAAGCCAAGAACAAAATGCAACCACTACTCCCACAACACTTGCGAGACCTGCTAGAGGAAAAGAAGCGCACCAGAAAGTTCTTCACCAGATTCCCTCCATTAAAGAACCATCTCAACCACCAACTGAATCGAACATGAGTTGAGGGAAATCTACCCAAGAAGACCGTTTAAGCAATCACCCAAGTCTTCAACGGAATCCTCAGAACTGGTCATTTCCACACACCATGGAAAAGCGCAAAAATCATTGTGCTTCCGATGCCAGACAAGAACTTGGCCAACCCGGAGAGTTATCAGCCCATCTTATTTCTCCCAACGCTCTCCAAAGTGTTTGAGAAGTTTATCCTGCCTCACATACCCAAGACTAGAACAGTTCGGGTTTTGCTTAGAGCATTCCACAACTCTCTAACCTGCTAGAGTGACCATGACATGGCTACGAGGATGAACAAGATGGAATACTCGGTGTTCGTAATAATTGACATGGAAAAGGCATTCGACAGGGTGTGGCACGACGGGCTCGTCTACAAACTGTCGAAATCCTCAACACCCAGAAGGATCGTCAAGACCATCGAGTCATTCCTCAGAGACAGAAACTTCCACGTGGCCGTCGAAGGTGCCAGATCCACTGAACACCCCATCGAAGCGGGAGTCCCTCAAGGGAACTGGCTGTCTCTCCCCGGCGTGTTATTCCATCTACACGGACGACATACCCAGAGTGGGTGACGTTTAATTGGCTCTATTCGCTGACGATGCGGCCTTCTTCTCAGTATCCTACAAACCACAGCATGCAGCCAAGAAAATGCAGCCGACGGTCGACGCGCTCCGAGGCTGGTTGAGCCATTGGCGCGTGAAAGCAAACGTTGCCAAGACACAGGCTCTAATCATAGGAAGATACCACTTACCATCCCCACTTCGCCTCCATGGACAGGAGTTCAAAAGCCCTGTCAAACATCTCGGTATAACCATAGACAGGAACCTCACCATGAAAAAACACGAACGCGGTGGGACAAGTCAAGGCAGCCCGAGCCAAACTGCGGCAAGATAGCAAACTGCCCACGAAAACCAAGCTCAACATCCTCAAAACGTACTTGCGCGCAAGGCTGACGTACGCGGCGCCGGCTTGGTACGCTCTCGCGTGCAACTTGTTGAAAAAGAAGATCAGAGCCCAGGAAAACTTAACTGTCCGATCGGCAATAAAGACTCCAATATATATGAGAATAAGATCTCGAGTGGGAGAACATCGACCAGTTCATTGCACGACTTGCCATGAGGTCTCACCCGGTGGGCTTGACCGCGGAGGGTAGCTAAAGAAGAACCCAGGGGTAGTTGCAGGCCCCGTGGATTGCCTCTCCAGGGAGCCTGAGTATGTCCGAAGGAGATTTCCGCCAAGGAAGAAGTTCCGGGGCGAAGGATTATCAGTCAGCAAACGAAAAGTCATAATAAACGAGCTATTAGACAAGATTATCACTATACGCTTCATAAATAATGTTTTACATTAATTACTTTACAATAAGAACGCGGTATTCATATGAATTTTGTTCAAGTAATAAGATAAGTCACTTGATTGGTGTGAAATGTCGCTTTGGTGGACAAAATGCCACCCAAGTGACCGAATTTAGGGTATTTTCGCAATTTCTCTCTAAACTATGCAATAAATTCCTTTTTTTTAAATTAATCTAAAATCTCGGTTATATTTACGAGTTAATAATAGTAATAACAGATTCAAAGTGTTACTCTATCATACATTACACATGTCCACTTGAGTGATCTGCGTAGGTAGAAAAATGTTGGTCTCGAAAGTTAAGCACCTTCTATTTTTTTTCGGGAACTGCGATGACTCACCAGTCCTCTTTCCTCAGATGCCATGTCAGGACTGGCAAAGGGCGGGAGTGTTTTCCTGGTCATAGTTAGCTTCGTTGAGACGTAAGAGTCGTTTCAAACCGCGCGCTCAAAAGTCTCGAAAACGTGTGACCGACACAAAGTGCTTGTTTTGTGAATGTTGGTGTTTAAATATGTGTGTAGTTTATTATTTTAAATAAATCTGTGGTTTTCCAGGATCATTTTAATGGGTAAAAAGTACGACATAGTCCAGGTAAATAAATTGCTATAAGCTTTTCAATTTCGGAAGAGCAGAGTGTGACACGCGAAGAACGCTAGTTTTGACCCCGATTTCAGGTTTCTAACTAAAGTTTTGTTTAACGTATTTTGTAATATTATGTTGAAATTAGGAATTCTAGGTAGTCAATTAAACAAACAAACATATAAAAAAGAGTTTTAAGCTGTGCGTTTTATATCATTAGAGTATTAAGCGTGTGACCGAAAATTTCGACCTCTCAAAGAATGACCCTTTTAATCTTGTGTATGCTTATTTGTCATCTACTTTGGTATTGTAAATAAGCACTACAATATTCAACTATTGACAAAACTTATATTTTTGAAGTTAAAGGTAATAGTTGAGTGGATAGGAGAGTTTTATAAATTAAATGAGAAGAAATAGGTTCCCACTTTTTTGACTCTGCCATCCTTTAAGAACGAATTTATGTAAATGAAATTGTATCAATAAAAGTTAGCGTCATATCACTCAAAGTTAATCAAAAGTAATTCCGCGGGGTCGGGTCGTCTCATTATTACTCTTCTTAGCCACATTTAGGTGCAAATTTAAGGAGGAATTTAATTAATTTCAACGTTTTCAGCCGCTATTCGTCCTCGGCAGTGGAAGCCATAAAACCTAATGGACTTTCCCTGTCTAGTGGTAATTTGGTGCGAAACGTGAAGATCCGTGCACTCTCTTATTGAGTTCGCAAATATATTCATTCAGCGAAGGGTGAAAACACTTTAATGCACTCGAAGCTACTTACTTTCCAAACAATCTTACACAGGAATGTTTACTTGCTTCTGTAACTGATTTACGCAATTCGTAGAAAATACCAGACAAAGAAACATTGTTTTTCAGTTGAATCACTTTTCCATGTAAATTAATTTCTATTCCGATAAGAAAACGGCGTTCTTTCCGGCCCAAAGCGGGTCGAAACGTCTTATTGTAGATTTGCCAGCAATCCAATGCGATATACCGTTGATAAAGAATGAAAGGCTGCGTCAAACTTCTGCCGATTACGTCATTTCTATTCAAAGTAGACACTTGAGCACTTACGTAGGGTTGCCGAAATGTAGTCAAGGGAAAAAATCTACTGCTAAGTACCCTGTGCCGCTCCCATCGGACATATCCTTTAAAATGAAGATAGGGTTGTGTCGCGAGACGAAATAACCTGGTGGTTGTATTATGTACATTATATTTAAATATGGCGGCATGTGAGAACCCTAATGTCGGTTCGAAACTAAGCTCACCGCAATTTCTGCACTACCATCGTAATAGAATTGCAATCCAATCGGAGTCGTTCCGAGAAAACGATGTCTTACGTACAGACTTTGCTAGGAAATGTTAATGTTTGAACGCGGCAAAGCAATAATGCTCTATTTATAGCACCTTTGCTTTTTAATAAGCTGGAGTTGCGCGTCGCGTGATTTAATCAAGTTCAAAGGGGACGCAGCGTTTCCTGAGGCCTTCCGCGACATGGCACTGTCAACATTAAGCTGATTAATTCCCTTTTAATTTGTGATACCTCAAGCCATTACATGCCTGCTGCACGTTTCGTATCACGGAAACATTTTTAAAGTATTATTAGAGAGAATTACAAGTAGCGTGAGAAGCAGTAGTTTTACATGCGGATATCTTCTGTGGGCGGTCTTTATTAGCCCTGCCACGTAAATAATCGCATGCCTGCAGCTTGGTCAGTGATTTAAAAACTTCTTGAATGGGGAAGTACCTAGTGGGTTACATGCTAGAGTTTACGTTGGGCTAGCACGCTTCTGAAATAACACGTGGTTGTAGAGTGGGCGGATCGTAGTAGGAAATTTCGTTCAGAAGCTCAATGAAGATTGCAACGGAAATAAACTGCATACGTTTGGTCTATACTTTACACACCTACCTAAGTTACCTACCAAGATAACTGCAAGGAAATAATAAACTGAGTCGTAAAAAGTGGTCATGCATTTTCGCGTGTCTGCAATATTTATGCTACCGTAATGCACAATCTCAAATAAGGCTCTAGTCGTAAAATGTAACCTTACTTAACTTTCACCGCAACAAATTATTTTATTGAACAATTAATTAAACTTTGTAACAAAAATATCCTTGAAACCAGAGACTACGCGTCATGCGATACTTTCGTTTACAAAAGTTTTACTTTCACCTCAACCTTCTTGGTAATATTTTATGAGATACGTCGGGAGCTCATCGCCCGAGGTACGAATAGACCGAGATGTTGTAAAAATATCGTCTGTTTGTTTACAAACGTTGGTGAGGAAACTTTGCACGATAGATCTGTCTGTGCTACGGATTTGCTACGGCGTAGCAATGTAGACGTTAGGAATTTAACCGATGAGATAGGTAGACAGAGGTACAGTAAATTATTAGACAAACATACACACATACATACATAAAGTCACACCTTTATCCTTTATGGGGTAGGCAGAGCGTAAAACTAAAGTAATTAGAATTAGGTCATAAATTATGTTCTGTTATTACTAGCGCGCACTGGTGAGCGCGAGACATCCATTTTATTTGATCCTATAAAGGCGACAAGTCAACTGATGCGATGCGTACCCATTTAACAGAAAAATGACAACTTTCTGAAATATTCGCCTGAAAAAGAAGAATATTTATTATTGAAGTGAAACTTCTTTAGGCGCGTTGAGAGTAAAGCGTCCCATTTGTCCCGTTACGATGTCAGGATTGTCAAAGAAGTTTTACTTCTGGCTCGGCACACACGCACTTTTTTTTAAGTAGGTATGTAAATAAGGTTATTCTCTAGTGTTGGTAATTTGGTGTTGTTGGGAGATTGGGGCGGCCATTAGCGCGGTGAATATTCAGCACATTAGCGAGAGCTAACTAGCGCGGTGCAGCTGCAGTAACAGAGTATTATCGTATACACCCGTTATGTAAATTAATTTGTGTTTTCTATACTGGAAGATCATACTTTACCGCCACAACGGATGGCTGGATATTAGCCTACCCCAATTGGAGATTATTTGTCATGTACAAGGGCGAAGTGATAAGTCTAGTAAAAATTAAACAAGGCGTCTTTTTAATTATTATTATTTATTTACCAACGCAGTTTCTTTCTAACCTATTATTGCTTTTTCAATTCCTTTATTTATAATATGAGTTAGGCAACTTTTTTAATTTGACATTAATTTCGACCATGATCTCTTCGATGTAGCCAAATCTTTTCAAAATGTAGGAACAGTAAATAGGCAGTTTTAAATAGTTTTTTGGCGATGGGCTGACGACCTGTCACTACATCAGCAAAACTTTTCAGACGTGGCGGAACTATCTTTGTTTGGATCGTTGACGCTCTGCCTACCCCATTAGGGATACAGGCGCGATATTATGTAAGTATGTATGTATCTTAGGGTCGTATTTATAATCATCTCTCAAGAGTGACAGCGAGTTTGAGTTCGTATCAGAAATCTCATTTCAGTATAAAACGACCTGTTAAATCCATACTTAATATTGCTCGCAATCTTGAGATCGCTTTATAAATACGAGCCTTAAACACTGTTGGCAATTTAGTTTGTTTGTGATTGCAGCCGCTAATTTTCGCGGTAGATATTCAGCGCATTATCACGTCTGGCGCAGCTCTCGCGCAGTTTGTTCCTTAATTAATAAAATAATGTTTGCTCCCGTTTCGTAGTAAACGCAACGATGTTAACTTTGTACATGTGTGTTCGGTAAGAAAAATCTTACACCATTAGAAAATTACGTTTAATGCGGGAAAATACATTCTTCCCTCGGGAAAACTCATTAAGTCAGGGATGGTACCTACTACTTAAAGCAAATATTAAGTTGTAGCACAAAAGTTCAGAAGTTTTAGTTTAAATAACTCTGTGATGAGCTTTTCGCTATAGGTACTACAGATACACGTTGAACAACCTTTGTCCTTTCCGGTTAAAACTGGTTAAAACCCAGCACGTACTGGCCGTAAAAGCATGTCACACCCAGTAGTCACAGCCATGACGCGCATTATGAGCACCAGCGATTTACGAGCGCCTCACCTTCCTACCCTCAATGAGATTAACCACGCCACCACTTTAATGTGCTCTTTATCCTGACCTGAGTAGGCATTTTATTACTTTTCTATCAACTGGCGAAACAAGTAAGTCGTGGCGTGTTATGGAATGGAATTCCGTGTAAAATATAGAAACCAAAATTTTCATACAAAGGACAAAAACTATATCCTCAGAGATTCCTACGCTGCGAAGTTGTGAGTTCAACCCGTTGGTGTGAAATTTTAATTTTATTTATTTTTATATCTTTCAAAACATACACAATTTACAGCCACAATCTGCTTATAACTAGCTATTTCTCTTAGACAGCTATATTACAAAACAATACATTGCACTGTTATCGCACTCATTGGTGAAAAATGGTGTCACACCTAGCAGTTGCATGGCTTTACTGCTGGCATTTGATCATAAAATCCTCATGCTTATTACGAGCTAACGTCGTTACTAGGTACCTATACTAACTACTCTACTTCAATTTATTGTTTGCCAAACGTTTACTTGGGCATCTTAAAAACACATTATATTTTACTGATTTAAAGTAGCTATTTAAATGCATCCCAAAAATAAGCAAGCTCTTAAATCCAGTTTTTGCAAGCAAAACTGTTTAATAACAAGACAATACTGACTTTCTCTTGAAATTGTTTCATGATTCAGACTTAAAAACTTAGTATACAACCTGTCTGTTGAAACAAACGGCACTGCAGCGCTCTTACCTGTAAAAACAAAACAACAGGTAAGTTTCAGTACACTCGGGTTCATTTCCTTTTTACAGCGTTCAAAGAAACGGCACTATTTCACCCGGCCGACTGGGCGAGTGGGCGAGATATTTTACTTATAAGCGTTCAGACCGTGATATTGACGTCACTTCAAAAAACAAAAAATCATATTTAGGCTTCTATATGATGCGATCTAAATATTGATTGCAATATTAAGTACGGAAATGACAGGGCGTTTTGTACTTACTGAAATGACATTAGTGATATGAACTCAAACTCGCTGTCAGCCTCAAAAGCTGTTTATTAATACGGGCCTAAGAAAAACATCATTGAAAACGTAGGGTGTTATTTACTCATGATTTAATAACTTTTTTCTGACTAATTATTGGAACTTGACCTTGAAAGTTGTAGGAAAGAATAAAATTTTGAAAAATTTAACTTGCACATTAATTTTTTTATTGGCGCTAGTGTTTCGGTATATGCAGTTAAGTTGCTGGCGATAAACAATGTACAATTTAATCACCTTGCCCGCGTGGTAACAGGATATATCGCCACTGGAACTGGCGGCTCAATTTTAAGCGTTGTTTTTGGACTTTTTGGAGCGGTTTTTTAACGTGTAGTGGGGTAAGCCGAGTAAAGTGGTTTATCGCATGGTACACATTTTATAAATAGTTAGGTACCTATACTTAAACGTTAGTTTTAAAAACATTTTGCACAGAAACCAAAAAATTCACGTGAGCAGGATTTTTTATTTTATCGTGTGTAACATGAGTTAGTTCTGACAGTGTAAAATGCTCATAGCAAAGAATTATTATTATTTGATATATATCTATAGTAAAAAGTTCAGGACTGAGATTGTCATTTGATACTTCTACTTACTTTATCATATACCTAGTACCTACGCATTCTATAATAGATTTGATCAACAATCTTCTATGTTAAATATAATTGTAATAACTATTGATTATGAAATAAATGATTTGTATGTGTATAATTGGTTCAACTAGAGATACATAAAGTAAGTAGACAAATAAATCTAACTTGAGGGTGGGTGTTTCACAATTAAGTAAAGTTTTTAGGCACTCACACCCCCAAATGCTTTTATTTGACTTGGCCAACTTGGCAAGCTCGCTTCCACGGTTTTATTTCGCAAGTTCACAACTTGGCCACTTTATCAATCTTTAAACGTGGCTCGATATTCAAACTTCATCTGTCTCCTTCTAATTAAGAGCTTTTAGGCTCGGAGACAGCGAACAAGTTGGGAGAGTTCGTTCCTTTACAAATTCATTCCGCGCTTCCTTGACATCTTTTTAGTTGGTCTATTATAAAAAAAAAAAAAATATGCCATTAGTTTCACTTTCAAAATTTTTTGTTCCGTACATACCTACTGGACTAGGAACTATAAAAACATAAAAAATTTCCTGCTTATGATCAAATAATTATATGCTGAAAAGGTTTTTGTTATACTTTTTTTCTAAAATGTTTATCTATAAAAAAAAATTGAATTTATTTGCAACTTACGTTTTACATACAAACATGTTTGCCTGACCCCCAAACTAGGTTTCTCTGTGCTATGGGAGGCCAGTCTTTCATCCATCTTTCTATTCTATTTATCTTCTAATAACGTTAATTTATTGATATGAGATAAACCAGAGAAACTTTAATAATTAGAGTTTTCCACAATTTCAGTTGTTCCTAATTGTCATTATCATCATTGATCACAAAAAAAATATTTTATTTTAATTTTCACTTGGGCTCTCAGTCTATTTCAAGTGCGACCTTATCTCGAGGCGATCGATCGTTTTATCTCAAAACTTTAAAGGAAAACGTTACAAGAGGAAGAAGCTGGTAATTATGCCGAAATGTATAGGTACTACTCATTGCTTAAACAGCGATTACACTTCCCTGCCGATCGAACCCGATTTAGTATACATTGCTGATTAGCATAAGTACTCAATTTCAATTAAGGTCCCGATAGGCAGGGTAAGTTTAATCGCTGTTTTACCTTTAGATTTTAACTCGGTTTCTATAAAACTATACTAGATTCTAATAAAACGCCTTTGAACGTCTCTCCTAAAAATAAAAGTAGAAACATTTCTTATTGCTGCTTAAAAAATAATTTATAGCACTAATTAATTTCCTAAATACTGGTACAACATAAGAGTGAAATAAAGCGGTGTTGTGCTCAGAATTGCACGTATATTTCTAAATTAATTTTGGTGCAGGCGTCCATTTATTGCCACGCGGAGGGTGTACAAAGAGACAAGCTTTTGCGCTCTGTTTCACACTGCGGTGTAGCTACAGACCATTTAAAGGACACGGACAATCTATGATACAAATAATCTAAATGAAAAAAGTTCAATAAACGTCTAATAAAAATTTCAGCGCGCAAGAAACCTCAGCAGAAAAAAGAAACATGAAATTTTCATTGAACAAACATATAGGTAATAGAAACAAAACTTGGAAGTTATTTTACTAAAATTTGTGAATGTCGGTCGGTTCCTTCTGATTTGACGAAGAAACAGCCTAGCTAGTTGATTCTGGTTCAGCTGTTTATGTTTAGTGAAAAGATTTTCATGGTAAATTTTAGTGAGCGGGGAGTTGCAACTTAAAATTAAATTATTTTGCCAAGTTCTGAGATATGAAGGTCCATTTTGTAATCGCATTACATTTGCCGGCTGCATTAGTCGCGCGGTAATATCCTGCAGACAGGTGCTAGCTACGTTAATCTCACTGGGATATTCCGTTAAGCTCTCCTTCTTTGTAACTGGTTCATTAAAATATCCTTCAGACTTTCTAATTAATCTATGAAAGTTTTGGGCTTGGTTGGGAAAAGCTATGAAACCCGCTGTCAAAGGTTTCAAATGCCAGGATTAATAAAATTATGCAATGCTAAAGACAATTCTATTATTAATTTAAACATTATAAATTAAATATTGGTCAAAGCCTCATCGCGGAAAGTTGAATACACTATATTGTACTATTTAGGCTTAATAAGCAGTTAGGTATATAGTGCAAGTTAGTTTCTGCAGTGACGCTTGCTGACCATCAATCTCCCTGTTAGGAACGCTTGGAGTTAAGGCGCGGCTCATTTAGCACGTAATGGAGCTACTGCGATATATACCCACCTAACGTGTTATAATTAATTGCATGTTCTTACGATGTCACGATTTAATAATAATCTAATTTAATTAAAATAGTAAAATCTGTAAAGTACTTACATGTGCCTAATTATTGATGAGCCCCGAATTCGGGTCTTTAAAAGTATCTATGTATAATTATTAATTTATACACTCGCAATGAAAAGCAAACTAAGACATTATAGTAGTTAAAAGTTACCAATGCACGAAGTTTGCAAAGTGAAACAATGTATGCACATTGCACGTAAGTAATTAACTTCGTTTAAATTAGGAAAGCGCTCCCGGCCCTGCACATAATGGTATTGCGTACTGGAAACTTTTGTACACATGCGAGGAACAATATATGAACAATGAGCAATAAGCAGTTTTTTATAGAAGATAGTTAGAAAATCACTATAACAATTACACATGACCATCTGAAATAACTCTCAAAACTTGTCAGACGTGGCGGAATGACCTTTCGGTCGTTTTCGCTCTGCCTACCCATTAGGGATAAAGGGGTAATTTTATGTTTATTCATAGTTATAAAAAAGTGTTTTACTCACAAAGTTTGTAAACAAAGTGAAAAAGGTTTGTTACATCAGTAAATCACCCCCGGCCCCGCACATAATCGTCATGCGTACTAGGAACTTAATATTTTACACATGCGAAGAACAATAATTATGTGAACAACGCGCAATAAGCTGTGTGATAATGGAGTTAAAAAAAAGTATTTTACTTACAAAGTTTGTAAACAAAGCTTGGACGCACGTTAGTAAGTAATTAGTTTTGTTAGATCAGGAAAGCGCCTCCGGCCCTGCACATAATAGCTGTGCATGCGTACCTAAGTACTTGGAACTATATATCATAGACATGCAAGGAACATTATGTACAGAGAGTAATCAGCCGTGTGATAAAAAAAATCACGGAGTTTGTAAACAAAAGCTTGCACTTAGATAATTAGCTGCGTTATCAAAGTCCGTGCATATAAGCATACGTAACAGACAGAGTGACTTTCGCATTCTATACACATATAGATAAGTGAATTATAAAGACTACAGAATATATAAGTAGCTAGAACTTGCATACTGTGGCGTCACAGTAGCGGCGTAGTCCGCAAAGCTCTTTATCTTCGGCGCTTTATTCCAGCGTAGAGCAATTTAGATGTAATCTCCCTCTCTGTGAGCGCTCCATTACCTGCTGCACGCATAGTGTTTAGCACTTTACCGGTAAGGTCAGTCTGTAAGCTCATTGACTACTTCAAAGGTCGACTACGTATCTAGGCTCAACTAAAATAACAGTCGTTAACGGAAATAGAATATTGGATTACATAAATAGTGTACAAAAAATATGCACATTTGATGTTATTACCTCACCTGTACCTATACGTAAGAAGTTTGTTAAAATAGTAGTGTGATAAGCTTCCCAAAATTCATTACAGAAGCCTGAAAGCGGTAGGCCCGTAGCAAGTTCATATCCATTAATTCAAAGATACGAGTCTAGTTGTTACCTTCACGGTGATATCCCGGCCGAGAGGAACCGATTTAGGGGACGTTTCATAAGATCTCCGCAATTTATAGCCCAAAGTTACCATCTTCCTTTATTGTTAGAACTATCGTGCGAAATGTTCCATAGGTGACATTTATGAATTTTCTTATAAATATTTTACCACAATATTTCCTTTGCGCGGCCACAACACACATTGTAGAAACGTATAAAATACAACAAATTTTCGGAAAGCTCGTTTGGGGAAGGTTTAGAGCCGTCGACATATGAAACGGGTAAGTTATGTGCAACACGGGAGTAATAAATAATATTTTGTACAACAGCTTATAGACGACGCTTCCCTTAACCGGGCGCACATAAAATGTCTCTCCTTTATTGCTGGATTCCGGGTATGCTCGAGAAATATCTAAAACTAAAGGCGCAGAGGAAAGGTGCCATTTTCCGTTTTAGGGAATTTTAGCCTGGGAGCCGAACAAATCGGATTTGCGTTCAATTTTCCTAGACTTTCGGAAGCTAGGAGACTGCAGCCTCGGCAGACCCGAGCAGCATTCGCAAGGAAATACCCGCCCCCTCGCGTCTTCGTAACTTAGAATTTGAGAGATTTAAATCTTCGCTGACTAGCAGAGATTGACCTAAATCGGTAACGATTTTTTCGACGACACGGTTTATTGTTAACGTTTTATTTACATTTCTCGCCGGATATCCGTCCTTTGAACTCGAACACCGAATAAAATACGCAAGTGTTTTTGTGCTGTAGGTAGGACTAATAAATATTAATATTTGTGACCAATAAATCAAGTATATTGTGGTGAGTAGTAAAGTCGTATAAGTTCTTTCAGAATCTTAGCTAGATCTTTTGTAAGAAAATTCTTAAGCAAATTTTTATCGAGGAAGAAGAAAGTCACGCAGGTGAATATCATCTGTCGCCAGTTCCGTAGCTGCCGGGAGTCAGAATCACGCGAGGCCGAACAGAGGCAGCGAGGCAGACGTAGCAAACAGCCAGGCAGACGTAGCGACTGTATCGAGCAACCAGGCACAGGCAGGGACCCTCCCGAGCACATTTGTTACCTTTACGGCCAACATTTATTACCTCTCCCTCGCCCGGCGCTCGTCTCGGTAAATATACTTAATTAAAATTACCACACGCCACCCGGGAGGATTCGCGTATGAACACGAAGACGCGTCGCGAGATAAAACTTTCAACTCGAGTGGAAAGGTCGCCCACTAAATTTCACCTCTTGACATTTAGCTTTAGTGACGAAATTCACGGGATTCGGGCGAGGCTACGCGACTTGGTGAGGATGAGTCCGCATTTCGGGTCGCATATAACGTAAATACCTATAATGCACCACATGTTGCTCTTCCCGGCGCGAAACGACGCCGATAGGGACTTCATCTCTCGTAAAAGATGACCGTTACTCGAGACTTTTCTTTCATAAATGTATTACAGAGGAAACAATCTCTAACTTAACCAGTGTCCAAGCTTAATCTCAAGTGTTTCTAAATATTATTTGCGTGTTCATTCCAAAATTTTATCTATGTCGTTAATCACCCCAATCAGGAATAACAATTATAACATGGCGTGTAGAGAAATAATAATTGCTGTGAATTTATTGTTGTTTTGATGATGAAATAATCGCGTAGTACAAGAGTTATTTCTTTCATAAATACAATCGTGTTGTAGGACATGGTAATCCGCTCTATAGGCAAATCTACACTTAATTCTGAACTCATTCTTGATTACTTTGTTCAGACTAAAAAGTAGTAGCAGAAAATAAACTCTACGATAAATAACATTTTCTTGTCTTCGCTGTTACCCTGACTTTAACAGAAAGAAAAGAAACGTGCACGTTCACGCCGTATGACAGGTCAATAGATAAGAAATTCCTTTTACCTTTCTCCATCTTTGTACTTTAAAGCTTCCTTTAAAGAGCTTTCTGTAGAATGTCATCGAAAGCATTAAATTGAAATCTGTTACGAGAGACATGCATTAGGGATGGTTCTCCCTGGACAGACTCGTCTTTGAAAGATTTATCAATTCTGTATCGGAATAATAAATTGTCTTTCTCTGAAAACTTCAACGTCCACCTGCAAAGAGGAAATAAATTGAGTTCTAGAGATGTATAGTCTTAGGCCCGTATTTATAATCAGCTCTCAAGAGTGACAGCGAGTTTGAGTTCGTATCAGAAATGTCATTCCAGTACAAAATGACCTGTCAAATCCGCACTCAATATCGCTCTCAATCTTGAGATCGCTTTATAAATACGAGCCTTAGTTCAAACGAGTCTATCATTGATCAAAATAAAAGTTTCTGACTATAACTCAAACAATCTAAAAGCACGGTTTGGTTTGAAATAATTAATTAATATTTCTGTATCGGCTGAGATGGAGGAACATTAATATGTTAGTGGTTAGTAAAATTTATTTGACAGGCAAAAAAATAAGATAATCTTTGATCAACGCTACATTAAAAATTCACATTATGTATTAGTAGGTATAGGTAAGTAGGTATATAAGAAACAACCAGGAAAGTGCCGGCCAATGAGTGCTACGCAATATACATGGTTAACTTGATCTGCTGGCCACTAAGGCCCGTATTTATAATCAGCTCTCAAGAGTGACAGCGAGTTTTGAGTTCGTATCGGAAATGTCATTCCAGTACAAAATTACCTGTCAAATCCGCACTCAATATTGCTCTCAATCTTGAGATCGCTTTATAAATACGAGCATTAGTATACCAGCCCAATTTAGAAGAGCGCTCATTTGAGTAGAACTCTGGTTGATCCGATCTTGTGTCGATTAATTACACCCTGTCACGCGCAGACGAACGAATGCTCGATTACTTCCCATTGATTCTGCCAACGAAACCTGCTACGAATAGCCCAGTAAATAAAGGAATAGACGTCACTTTAAAGACACCTTAGTGAATTAAAAAAATCGATTAGGTAACCTATTAAAAAATATCAAAGTGATACAAATATTGGTGATATGAATATGTCTCATTGTCATAATATACTATACTAAACGTCTACGTCGACGTCGTCGTAGCAATGTCTACGCAATAGGGTTTTTAATACAAATCTGCAAATAATTAATCACTCACAGAAATTCACCAATAAATCACCATCTTCATCATCTTCCTAGCCTTTTTCCCGTATTTCACGGGGTCGGCTACCTAATCTAGGGGATTGAACAAGGTACTGGTTTTTACTCAGAGCGACTGCCATCTGACCTCCGCAACCCAGATATATTCACCAATAAATATATTTCTAATATTGTTCATACTTCAAACATTAAATTATGATTTTTATTCATTAGTATAAATAACTCAAACCATACAAACATTTACTCCTTGGTTTACTGGACTAATGAAACGAATGGGGTAAACGGGCAGGTACACAAGTGATTAATTACCACCCCTGTACTTAAACAAAATATACTGTTTATAATACCACCTTTGACATTTTATAAGTAGTACGAAATGAGATATGTGTGCAGGCTTTAGTAGTGAAGCGCAGAGGATCAACGTGTTTTATTAATGTGTGTGTGCTAGCTGAAAATACTGTGGTATAAATTGTTTCAAAATTGCAGCAATTAATAAAGATATAAGCCCATGCAGATGGTGTAGAGGATACTTTGCAGGAGGTCGTGTGGTTCAAATCCCACCACATACCAAATAATTTTTTGGTTTCCGAATTACATTATGTTTATTCGGTGCTTTTATGGTGAACCTGCATACACCTACGAAGAAATTCAAAGGTTGTGTGTGTGAAGTCAACCAATCCTTACTGGGCCCACGTGGTCGACTAGGGCCCGATCGCTCTATTCTAAGGTAGGCTCGTGCACCTTAGTGGGGACGTATATGAGCTGATGATGATGGGTAAATAGAAGGAACAATGTGCCAGTATAGAATAGCATCACCCTATTTCTTTCAGTGGATGTGGTGAAAGTTGACGAAGGGATAAATCTAGTCAATACGCAGCAGCGTTTCCTATGAATATGACATTTTTCCTTTAGTTTACCAAACCGCCAAGTGTGGTGAGCATGTGGGTCCATCCGTCAGCGGTGGATGATGATTACTTTATACTGCGGAAAAACATCTAATGTCGAAGAAAATAAACATTGACTGAAAAGCTAGTAGCTATATAGAGCTTTGCGTGTATACTTAAATAAACTGAGCATGAATACATGACAGTAGTGTGTTTTCAATAGCGCGAAATGAAGCCCCATAATACACAGAATGGCGGATTTGCGTGTCACGGTACATGCATGCCAAAATCCATTCAATTTTCGGCATGGCATGTGCCGGGCTGGCTCCCAAATTGTAGGAGTTGGCATTTATAATTAAAACATACAAATGTTAATGTTCCATGGAAATGTGGAAGAATGGTCCTCGGAGATCTAATTTTAGGAAAATTGGAATACAGAACAAAATTATGAGGGTCAGGGAGACAGAAGATGAAGTAGTTAATTCAGCAAACTTGTCTCTTTTACAAATTCTGTATCTCATAGGAGGAAATGGTTATTTTTATTCCAGAATTTTAGTGTAGGTTACCTTGCTCGGAAAGCATGAGTACCATTTTAAAATGCAAACTATTGCCTTTTGAGTCGCAGTAAATTCAATAATTAGTCAATTTTGCTATTACCTTTGAACTAATTTCCGAGCTACTGTAATTTCCTAAAATTGAGCTCGCAATTGCAACCGATTTTGAGCAATTTCATGTGATAGCTTATGCCATACATACTATTTGTATTTAGATTGGTTGTACGACTAAAATGTATATGCAAATGCTATTTCCCGTTGACCTGATTCTGGGATCTTAGTTCTAACCACTAGACCGCAAAGATCAAAGCTGATATGTTCGGCTAAGTAACGCTACCAGCTATACCAAATTTACTCGTACTACCTTAAGATACGATAATACTTAGACGAGACGAGGCGGCATTAAAACGTATGTACCTACTCAAGCCAGGCCTGAGTTAGAAAAGTGCCCAAAATCATTGTCCCGGCCTTGATTTTGGCTGCGTGCTATGAGCCTTAGTTTGAGAATGCTATCGATTCGTAGAGCGCACAACTTAACTAAATCTTGACTAAAATGATTGGCGTCCCTTTCTGTTCTCTCATGACAGAAAATGACAGGTATTGACTTATATTAGTTAAGTCGTGATTTTTGCAACTACGAATTGGTACAAATACATAATTAAATATTATTTTCTGATGGCAGCGCCACTTAGCCCAGCCAAATCGCCTAGGCAATGACAGCAAACTGTTGCATCCGATGTAG
The DNA here is from genome assembly GCA_029255725.1 of Scrobipalpa atriplicella. Classification (NCBI taxonomy): domain Eukaryota; kingdom Metazoa; phylum Arthropoda; class Insecta; order Lepidoptera; family Gelechiidae; genus Scrobipalpa; species Scrobipalpa atriplicella. Next base: position 29,764 of record JARACY010000204.1, read on the forward strand.
CCGCGGCCGGCGGTGCATGCAATGTGACGCCCCGCCTGTTAACCAATTTCATATTCAGCGGAAAGTGTTAAGTGCCGACGCTTTTGATTTTTAGCCGGAGTGTGCCGGAGCGCGAAACAAGTTTATCTTCGATGTTTCGTTCTGAATTTAAAAAGAAAATAGAGACAGTATAAGAGGAACTTCCTTCCACAGATTGAATTGATACAATTGGAGTTCTACATAATATGTAATGGATTGGGTATCTCTTGTTTGATTAGGAAATAGGAAACTAATACGAAAAATATATTACTTAGCTCTTCTTTTGCGTGGGTTACCTATGTTGTACGTGTAATAGGTATTAGCGGCTACCGGCCCAGATGGTAGCCTAGTAACACGGGTAAAGAAGGAGGTTTTTGACTTCCACAAATGCTTATACATACGGGCTGATGACTACTACCTAAAATTAACATGCCATCCGGTAAATATCGGTAAAGTTCGGTAAATATCAAAACCTATGCAAAGTAAAAGGAGTACTTTTCAGTACAAAGGTAAAAAAGAAAAAAAGGAAATAGGAACCGGAAGTGTTCCCTTCCCGTGCGTTTGTTTCGGTGGGGGGTTGCGTCGAGCAACTTTTAATTGGGTAAACAATTTACTGTTCACGAAGCCACGGGAAAGGTCTGCGCTCCAGTTCTGATAACGTAAGTAGTAGGTACCTATGTATTATTTTAGAGTTAATGCATAATTCTGATAGAAAACTGAAAACTAAATACCTACCTACCTCTTATTTATCTACCTGTACAATAATGTTAGCTGTAAGGATTCTGTGGCAACTATCTCTTGAAACTTCTTGAAGAAACTCCCAAAAATCCGCTATCGATCAACTTATACTATATTTCACAAACATTTCAAAAATACTTATGGCTCATCCTGACTTCAAATTCTGTTCAAAATGTCTCTTGTCAAACTAGGTATTATTATTCATTTAAACCTTCCTATGCAGCTTATACAATCTCCACCCTAGAGACATGTTGGGCGTTCAGCTTTATAACGATTATGAACAGCCACGACCGCGCCCTTCCAGAAACTCCACCACTTCATACAGATTACGCACCTTAATTAGGCGCAAAGTCATAATAAGCTATGTTATATCATGGGCGAGGCTCTAAAGTTTAGGATTTCGCAAACTAGTTACCTACATTACACACTACTGTGGAAGTTGATACATTAATTTCACGAATATCAACTTAAGCGATAACTAGAGGCGATTAAGCCGCATACTCTGCGGCTTGGCCAGCAAAGTTAATTTCTACGTTCAAATGGAAGTGATAATAGAATTATAATAACTTCGCTTCTATGTAAAAAGATTGTAGTGGGACACGAGGATTTTTCAACACATTAAATTATTTTACACACCTCTGCATTATTATATCAACATAATGTATCAAGGAACTTGCGTTTAAAGCAAGAAAATAATCCCAAGGGATATAAAGTTGTATGGAAATCCTTAATAGCCCAAGGGTTATTATGAGATTTGAATTTGGAATGTCATGTGAACTACTAAGAAAATAATTTTCAGAAAAAAAAATATGGCTGTGTGTGTATTAAAACTGTTGCCACACTCGCCTTCTGTGCTTCCCGGCGAGTGTAAAAAGGCTGTATGACTAGTTATCTGTATGTGCTCTTTGCGTTGTATAAAAAAAATAAACTAAAAAAAATAAAACGCGGTTTGTTTTTGCAAAAGTTTTTCTTTCATTGATTTCGACTTCCATTTCGTAAATTGTCGAGTGAAATTAATATTTTGACTCCAGAAAGACATTGTGACTAGTATTTTATCGCATTTTGTTATTTATATTGAATATGTTAAATATGAACAATTCGTTTTTTTGGAAAAATACGTAGGTAGTGGATTGTGAACATGAAGTGTAGTTCAGTGAGTGTGAGTTGACTTTATATGACGGTATGTTTTCAATATTTATTTATCTATCAATATTATATGATCAGGTATATTTCTGAGCTTTATTATCTTACAGACGCCTGCCACCGTCTAAGTAATCTGTGCAGTAGGTGTGTAAAATATAGTATGCTCCTCGGGAATAAATGTGTCTTCGCCTTGGGCAGACTTGAATCCCTCGCTACATTCAGGATTCTTGTCATAATTCCCTCGCTTCGCTCAGGAATTAAAGATTTAATTCCCTCGCTGCGCTCGGGAATTAATCCTAGAATCCTTCATTCCGCTCAGGATTCAATATGCTGCCCGTGACGTTAGACACTGCTTTATTCCCGCGTTGCATAATATACTATTATGCTATTGGCTGACAATGGACTACAACAATACTTAGGTACATGGGATTATGGGTTAGGCATGATTTGTGTATATGACTTTAGCAATAACTTGAGATCTGCGGCTACAAAAGTTAATGTTCCCTTGAAAAATACAACTCCTTGACATTTTGTTTGATGTTCGAGTACAGAGACTTAGAGATGAGTGATAATCAAAGGCGGCGAAAAGGCTGAGCCGCAATAATCATGAAATAAATGTCAAGGACTGAAAAAATCTTACTCTTCATGTTAACGTTCACATAATGGAACACGAAATATCCCTCTACGTAGGTACTTGAAATATCCAAGAAAGATTGAGTTTGAGTTAATGATAGAGAGGATAATAAGGTAAAGTGGTTTATTTTCCCCGGCAACTGTTTACCTTACATTCGTACTGAAAATCTCATTTCGTGGGTGAAACTGCGAGGCATACCTAAAGTTCAAAATTAGCATGAGTTCTATAGGACAATTGAAGTTAGTAAATACATGTTTGCATAATTTAATAAATTTTGAATTGATTTCCCGTTTAACTTTTCGCATTTTTACCACTGTCCCTGATGATTGATGATTTCTGTATAAGTAGGTAAGCTACAATAACTAGTATAATAGAATATTTCAGGCGAGAATGTATTACACCCTGACGTAAGGCAGCGTTTGTGAATATTATTAGGTCAGTCTGGACATTAGCGCTGGCCGGTCCTTCCGGCTTACGTCCGGGGTTTGAACATACACACCACAGACTATGCCAGTAGCTTTGTATGGATTTCAATTGTTGCATACAGCAAGTATGATTATTATTTCTATTCCTCTGTGGTGACTTACCTAGAAGCTACAATGACAGTGATGTATACGAATATTTGACACCAATTGTATTCCCAACGTTCCAAGCAAGTGATTTCCTGTGGGAACTTACTAATTGGATACAGTTTCAACTCATAGGGCGCTTTTCCACTAGACGGCACGTCAACGGCAACGGCGACGGCACGGTACCGTCGACGATATCGTAGGTGAGATAATGTATGAAAATCAATGAAATTATATGACACGCTTTTCCACTTGCCGGCACGGCACCGTCACGGCATGTCATCGATTCCCATAGATATTGTCACGTGATCGTCGCCGTGCCGTCGCCGTTGCCGTTGACGTGCCGTCTAGTGGAAAAGCGCCCATACGGTATTTTTTTCTTATGTATATTATTGGACATTTATAAGTACGTAGGTAACCTGTCTATTTGTCAAAAAAAATTTACCGATTGAAACATAAAAAGAATTTAAATTAGTTCATTCATCATCACATCAGTAGATAATTAATAAGTATGTTGTTGCAAATCTACTCGTACGTATGTACCTATTAAAACTAAAGTGCTGAGTGAGCTGCAGGGAAACTGGCCGAAACCACCACTCAGCCTGATTGGATGTGCTTTCAATAATGTTACAAGAACTCATCTCTTTTCTCTCTCTTCTTTTTTCCCTTCTAGACATGTTCTTTACTCTGGGCGTTTTTAGGTACACACTGAAACTTTAGATAGGTATATTCTTGATGTAGGTAAATCATCTTATTCCCACGGGAAAAATCATGATACCGCGGGTGTGTTTAATGATATTTTATTTTTCTATATTTTTTAATTGTTGCAAGTCTCTAAAATATGTTTCAGCGTCAATATCCTTTGTGTGTGAACCTGCCTATGATACTGAACAACTATACTGTCCTTAAGGAACATATGAAAAAGGAACTTCCCATACAAAATAACTCGAGCCGCTGATAACATTTGTATGGAAGGTCCATTTTTCTTTTTGACCTATGTTCCTTGGGGAAAGCTGTTCGGTTTCATGGGCAGGTTCACAACATAAGGTTTGGTCAGATATTTTTTATTCCCTGTACGTAGACACAGAATATAATAGTACGTAGGTTTAAGTAAGTAAGTAATAGTGTGATGAGAGTGCAGTGCGGTATGAGGGCTCCAACCGCCTCTCAGCCTGATTGGTAATACACTCAATAACTTCAGCAGAAACTTCTACAAGTTTTCATTCGTATAAGTATATATAGATACCTATATATGTGAGCTTATGCTTTAATACCGGTGCTTTTATTTATGAAATACAATTTCTAGCTCCTCTTCAATAGAGCATAGAAGGATGGAGCAACATTCTTTTAATATAAAGCAACATTCTTTTCATGAAAAGATTTAAGTACGAATATTTTGTATGAAAGTCGAATAAGTGTTAGTTAAGGTGATTTGCAAGATATTATTTTATTACATCATAGTTTATACTACAAAGAGCACAAAAAGTTGCAAGGAACACAAATTAACTTACATAAAGGATTTTTTTAAAGCTATACAAATAACGACTACGATTAGAAATGTAAGTTTTCTTATTACTGCGCAAATATTGTGTAAACGCTACAGAATCGTATTATACCGTATAAGTATTTGATAGTCAATTTTCCTGTAACCCAGATCCCCCCTTACGCAACAGCTCCCCAAGTTAAAGCTTATAAATACGAAAATTGATATAGGGGCGAGTCGACATAAAACCGCTACGGAAGCATTTTAGCGACTATGGCTCGTTTGCTACGCCGTAGCCGTAGCTCTACGTCTCGTAGCCATAGAGTGTTCGTAGCCATATCGCGATATAAGCGCGCGCGGGCGCGGGGTGTGTTAACAACATAGAATGCGAGGAGCGAAACCTGTATCACGTTTCATGGTGGGCAGAGAGTCAACGGCTTACAAGAATCTGTTTTGGTACGTCAATTAATTTTTGAGGTTCATTACAGAAGACTTTTTTTCAAAAAATTGTTTCGACATAAAAAATTACTACAGAAGCATTTAAGCCTGTTTTTAGCCACTAGGTACTATAGAATGGCTGCTACGCCGTAGCCGGAGCTACGATGTCGTAGCCTAGCCGTAGAGTTCTCGTAGCTCTATCACGATAGACGCGGTTGTTTACATGGATGTAAGGAGCAGCTAATTGATTGTAAACACTTACGTACATACACAGTCACGCCTGTATCTAAAGGGGTTAGCGATTGTTGATGGCTTATTAAAAAATGTTTTTGCACAGCTGTAGGTACTGTTAATTTTTGAGGATGAATATCTACCTACTAATTATAATAGAAAACACTATTACACACAGCTTACTGAATTTTGCTGTGTTCTCAGAAGCAAAAACAACTACTTAGGCCCGTATTTATAATCAGCTCTCAAGAATGACAGCGAGTTTGAGTTCGTATCAGAAACGATCCAGTACAAAATCACCTGTCAAATCCACACTCAATATTGCTCTCAATCTTGAGATAGCTTTATAAATACGAGCCTTAGATACCTATTATAGCTGCGATGAAAAAATCACATAACCTCTTACGCGTCTAATGCCATATTACGCCACTCTGTAACTGTAAGTGCGTTCGTCCGACTTCAAACTAACTAGAAGACTTTTATTTTGCCGTATCGCCCCCTCTCCCCGGCGGGGACGGGGGGAGGGATGATCTGACGTCAGTTGTGACGTAACAGGCGCACCCTCGGCTCGCCTTCACCCCCTTCCAACGACAAGGATCAGTCGCCAAAAACAACATCGATATACAAAACGCTGGGTCATTTGTAAACTGCAGATAAGCGATTCGGGTCAATACTGGCAGTTAGAACGAGTTATGTGAGGCTTTGTGTCGGAGCCTATCTGAAAAGTTTTTATTCTATTATTTGGTATCGCTATTTTTACGGCGAGAATATTACGCGCATATCATTCCTTTTGTTCTCGAGATTTTAAAATAACATTGCGGGACATATTATTTTTCGCCCTCGGACATAATAATATCATTATTGTACTGTGTCAATTCAAAAAGTTGCCAGATTCCGGATAAACTATGGGCTTTTTTTTTGGCAGGACAATGGCCTCAATTCACGCCGTCCAGTTACTAATTCTAATTCTTAGTAGCGCTGTCACTTTCTTAACTTAGACATAAGAACAGGATAGCAAACAAATACGTGAGTTTGACATTTCTTATCTGACATAAGACTGCTTAAATTAAGTAAAATTAGTGAGCACTCTCTATGGTCATTCCTTATTTAAAGCGCCGTACGTCAAATTAAGAATGTCAAAGTCACGTGTGTGTTTGCTATCCTGTTCTTATGTCAAATTTAAGAAAGTGACAGCGCTACTAAGAATTAGAATTAGTAATAGTGCGTCCTGAATTAGCACCATTGTCGATGAATGATACCACTTTTCTATATTTTTTTTAATACGAAACGTCAATCAGCAGAATAGTGATTTGAGGAAAGCTTTGAAGTTAAATCAAAATAATTCAAATGTTTTGGGGATAGTTCGACGTACGGTCTCCCCCCTTCCTGTACAACGCAACAAGCTGCAAACATTTGTTTCCACATTCGGTGTGCTAAATTATTTGTCTAATCCGATTTCCCAGCTACTCTACATCCTCGGAGTGCCGGACGGGACAATACCGTACGTCACAGCAACACAAAATATAAAGGGAGTCCTGAATACGGGAAAATATTGTTCAGTTAATAAAACTAAAAACTCACAAAGAAATACTTCTGGTAAATGTTTAAAAAAATGTGTGAGGAAATAAAAAACAATTACCAAGAAGCGATACTTTATTGAAATTGATCAGTTTCTTTGACTAAACACTCTTTTTTAGTTTTTGAGATACCTCCTTCGAGTCCCTACACCCTGTATTACTTTACTATGGCGGACAATGCCGCACGTCACAGCAGCATGTCAGCGAATTCAATCCCGACCCGGAAATTACAACGTTTCCACATTGCGCATTCGAAATTTAATAATAAAGCATAAAAGTTTTCATTGAAAATACAATGATAAAATTTATTCTGAATATCTTCTGAAAATAGTACTGCAAAAAATTATAGAAATGTATAAAAATATATTATATTATTAAGTACAATAAATGTTTTCCAATGTTTCCAATGATATTTATTGTAGGTTCTATTTAGCAATCAAATCACACAAAAAGTTTGTTCTATTTTTTAATCACAGTTTTTTTACTTTGGTACATCGAATGAGAATATTAAAACGTGACTATTGATACACAAAAGAGCCTAATTTTTTGTCCTAGTTCCAAACCTCTGTGCATTGCAATTTACCTTTGTTCCGCATACTACTCTGTGCAGTATTGTTTGATTTCAACTTTTGCCGCGCTCCGGAAATTACGACGCAATTTTAAAAACGTCACCTGCAAATGCATGTTTAGTTTACTCTGTTTTATTTTATTTGCTAAGCTAAGCTTGCAAATAGAAAATAAAAAACGTCAAGTGTGAGATTAAAATATTACACACGTAGTAACTAGATACAATTTTAGAGGTGCAGTAAAATTAGAGTAAAGCTACAAAATTGCATTGAGTCACACCATATTTCACTATTAGTTCCGATTCTGTCTATTGTTAGTGCAGTCGTATTATAAATTATCGTGATAGAATACATTTAGACACTAGAGCGAGACGTTTTTTTTGAAATATTAAGGTTTCCGTTTGATTTGGTACAGACCCCTAAAAAGGAACTATTTGATTTCAACTTTTGAGTTTAAACTCCGCAGGACTTGTATGCTTAGTTTTAAAAGTTTTGTCGTAGTCAAATGGAGAAATAAAACTTCAGTGACGGAATAGAAGTGTTTTAAGTTTTGAAAGCTTTTTATTGGGTCGTGTGTCAGGAGGATTGTAACTTTTCTAGTTTATGTAACTTTTATTAGCGTTTCCGTACGATAGTAAACATGTCTCGTAGTAGAACAATCCGATTTCCGTAACAGCCTTTGTGCACTTCGAAGCACGAATTACTTATATTTTTACAATTTCCACACATTACATACATTGCACATTAAAAAGCCGAAAATGAACAAAAGCAAGACAAAAAAATACAAGCACTTACGTAATCTAGCAACACAGAGTTGGGAGGTAGAAATCCGGGCATCATGTGTGTTTATTTTCTTTGCCTACAAAAAACTCATAATACATTCTGGCAAAGATAGTGTAATAGTATGCAGAGTCAGTACATTGCATTGCGGAAATGGCAGGCTGGTGCACACTGGTTAGTTTTGGCAAAAAGTGGACTTAGAAAAAGGAAACGTATTTTGTTATCGCAACAGTAGTGTCTAGTTTAAAAACCTTGGCTATATGACGCTCTACCAAGCGAAATTCTAAAGTTTGCATAATTTTATGTAAAAATAGACTCAAGAGCCTAAAAAATAGACTCGTTCTTTGCACTTCATTTCCGTAGAATAGAGTTCACATATAGGATTTTAGCTGTAGGTATTTTAAACAACTTAGATTATATATGCGAATTACTTTCGTTTGTACTAATTAACTGCGACTCAAATAGTAAAATGATTAAAATTTATCATATACATGGACATATCACATATCATGTCCTACATGTGCCGAAAAGGAAGCCAGCGTGCAGTTTAGCAGCGACGGAAGGCTTGCTTTGTATCACTTGTTTTGTTCGTTCTGCTCGCGCGCTACACGAGTACCGTTGCTATACGGGTGCATTCTAAATCCGGTATTTTAGTACGCAGCGGCAAAAGATAGCGTAATTTAGCGTGCGCTAGCAATAGCGGGGAAGCGTTTGCAGTTTGTGTGCAAATGGTGTTTACTTGCGTCCCCACAAGAACTTTTATTGAAAGGTAGAATAGAATTGAAATGATAATACAGCGAGACAAAAAATTTGCTGACCAAATTTTAGGGTGTGCAGTGAACCTACCCGCGTGAACCTGAAGAACTTTCCCAAGGAACAGAGATCGAAATATGAAAAAAAATAGCCCTCCCATACAAATAGTGTCAGCTGCTCGAGTCATTTTGTATGAGCATATTTCAACCTATGTTCCTTGGGGAAAGTTGTTCAGTTTCATGATAGGTTCTGTTTAGTCAGCTATTTTTTTTATTTCCGGTTTAATTAATTTACTGCCTGCGGGTCAAAATGTATAATTTGATGAATTGATACTTTTTCTTTTACCTAAATGAAATCATCCTTTATGAAAAACGACGAACGACCCGATTAACCCGTATTAGAGTCTGCGAATTAATAAAATACAAATCATTATGGTACAAAAATAAACTGGTTGTTCATAGAACCGAGGGTTATTCTTATAAAATAAAATAAAATAAACTAAATTCTTAAAGTAGTGAATTCATTTATCTTCATCTTAAAAGAAACAGAACTCCGTTAACAACTTTGTTGGTCAGTTCTTAGTTCCTATCAAGATGGTAAAACTAAAAATATTACCTTGCAACTCCATCTTTTAAATAAAATAATTTCGCAAACAAAAAGGGCGCCGAAATCCGATAATAAACAGCCACATTCAATGTATCGAAAGCGTCGATAGTGAATTGAACAGCCTTTGTAAATACGCTCCTTTGCATGATGTGGCCCTCTGCTTTGAAAACACGCTCCTTTGCCCGGGATGCCCCTCTGCTTTGTCTAAGTCCATTGTTATGCGGGATCCCGCATCGCAAACTTCCAGATAGTCGTGGGGAAAAATCTTATGCGCTATCACATACGAGCACACACACAAAGGGTACTTTGTTATGGAAACAGTTTTATAACAGACTCCTGGCTCCCGCGGCTCTTGGCTGGGAATAACACTCTAGATCAGGTAGTATCTGTTCCAACCTTTTTTTTTTCACTTTAGAAAATAGTATGCTTTACGGTTAGTAAATTGCTTAACTTTGGGTGTTTCACTTTTCGTTTCGTCTTAGACTAGTTAGGACATACTTATTGCCCCTTTTAATCCCTACAAGTCATGCTCATGATTAGTTAGATGTGGTACCATAGTAAAAATGTTTCGAATGAAAAATTAAAAATTAGTTAACCTATTGTAGCGAAGTTAAATGTCACGCATGGTATTTGCTGTTGTATTCTTATTATAGTAAATATTTTATGTGTAAATAATTGTTTGCGACCTTCTAAGTGGCAAGGGCCATGTAGTATTATTAGCAGCAAGTTCCAGCCATAATGGAAATTACGTTCCATTTCCGGCGCGTGATTGAGGTCTAGCCGCGCCCCGGCAAAGGCTGCCTTACATACAGCCTTAAATTTAATTATACTCCCAGACTACACCCAGGTATTACATTACTTATTTTATTGCGTTTAATGGAACGTAATTGTTGCTAAGTTTTGATTAGGACACTATTAATGTAGCGTAAACACTGTTTAGGTTTATGTTTATGAGGAGTTAAACAAAGCTATTTTACGATAATTTATTGTGAAGCTAAAATTTTCGTTCGATAAAACTTTAGAGCTCGTAAAGCGGGCTGAATGTCTAACATAATCTGGTATGCACGGACATTTGGATACATTATTATAGTAGCAGGTATATTGGTAGCAGGTGATTTTGAACTCATGCCACGATTGAAACCAGGGTATTACAAGCTAATACTTGACAATATACTATTACAAATCTGAATATTCGTTTCACAAAACTTTAGGAGGTCATAAAGCTGGCTAAATGTCTAACTGTTCGGAATGTTCGGATACATTATTCTGGTAGCAGGTGATTCCAAACTCGGGCGATGGCCGAAACTGCAGCTCCCGCTCACAATCAGCAGTTACACGCGATTAAACAAGCAACATACGTGTATCCGAACACGATTCACATAGATTGATGGTCATTGTTCGTTCATTCACTACATGACTGTGCAGCTGTCGAAATATATTTTTTTATATGACCAAAACAATGAGCCAAAAATAAATGTGTGATTTTCACGAGCCATTGAACATTCAGCACAGCACATTTAATATACATTGAAAATTATTAATAATAATAATGCAACCTATACTACATATTTGACCAAGTACTTAACTTAGTGTATACCAATTACCAGTATATGCCAAGGCCAAATCCTTTAAATATGACATACATTTTCATCTGTGTCAAATAAATCCTTGTCAAAGAAATTGTATATTCACTTACATTTATCATATTTTAAAAAAACAAGATAGATTACTGCACAAAAGCAAATAACTTAGAAACAACACGGCCTATCCTTCTCATAAAAATAAAAAGAGCTGTACATATTCATCCATCGCTAACTCGTAAACAAGCTTGTAAAAAACGGATATATAACGTGTTAAAGATAAGGCAATGTTGAAAATTCAAAGTACGTCTTTAGATTAAATCCCCCAAATCTCAGAATGCAACCAAAAACTTATCGGATCGTATTCGTCGGTGTCAAAGGCATACCTCGCAGTAGCAGGTGATTTCTAACTTTAGAAACCGAAATTGCCTTCAGTTTAAACCTGGAGTCATATTGGATTTGCTATATTATATCCAGATATCCATTCACTGGATCACATTTACAATAATTATATCCTGTGTCGAAATTTGAAAAAAGAAAATAGGTAAATATGTAACACCATTTTGTATTCTAAAGGGCTGTTTTTTTATAATGATAGATGACAACTGAAAACATAATAAAAAAAACTCGATACATTTTATTTCAATTTCATTAATTTTTTCGAAATAATCATGATAGATATCGAAAGAAATAGTAATGAGACACTAATTTGGTATTGATATATCGAGGAATATTGCACTGACAAGTTACGGTCTACAGGTTTTCTGAGGTTTGCACAACTGTAGCTCATTTTAATAAAACTATGTATTTTTGACGGATTGGAGTTGTAATAAAAATAGTTAACAGTTAAAATAGTTTTATTAAAAAAGTTACGGTCTATTTCAGTCGATTAAAAATGTGTGAAGTATTTGCATACATATTATCAGTTGGCGACACTCCAGCCGCACGACATTCGACTTGGCCGTGTGTGATACAAGGCTGATTATTTTAATACGATTTTTTATATCCGTGTTTACTACTCCATTCACATTGAAAAGCTAGTTTAGTCGATTTGTGACCAATAATTGTCATTTGCAACATTATTGATGCATCGTACAATGTTAAAGATGCTACAAATATTAAGAAAATAAAATAGTTTGAAATTTTCTTGCAAACAATTGAACTTTAGATTTTATTTTGATCAAACAAAACATTCGGGCCCTTTGTTCCAGCGGGGTACCATAGGATCAAAGAAGAAGAAAGAAGAAGAAACAAAACATTACTAGGATATTAATTTCCTTTCAGTATTTTTTTTACTATTAATTTACAGATCGATTGGCAAAACTAAAGAAGAAAATAGACGATTACATTTACATCCAACAAAGGGATTGCCCAGTAAGCTGATTGAGCCTGCAAAGCTTTACAGATGTATGTAACATAGCTTACACTAACCTGACAAAGAGCATGAAAAAATGTGTAATTAAATAAATTGTATGCAAATTCTTAGGGCGCCGCCCAAGCTAGAAGTACTTGATTAGCCACACTGATATTAATGAATTACTACTGCAACTTACGACTATCATAACTATCGATAATATCTAGTAGTACGAAAACAATCGATAGTCTATCGATCGGTAACACTACTTACGACCTAATCGTTGAAAATTCGCATAATAATATAGAACCACTTTTCTCCGCGTTGAAGACTTTAAAAGTTTTAATATTATCGACACAAAAACTCGTCGTCTTTTCTTCACTTTTTTATGTTTTCATCTTTGCTCTTCAACGAGAGTTTTTCACTTTAATGAGTACAATTTTTAATATCACTCTTCTCGTCGTACCCTTTATAAATTAGTGCTGTAAACTGGTCTAGGCAGGTGTTGTCATTAATGCAATATAGCTAATGGTGCAGTTCCCATATGAGCTGCATGTTAACGATCTGGGTGGGGCTAGCAATATACCTACTGCCGGTATAATGATGCAGGATACTAAATACAGATACTGAAGTTTATATTGACGACCTACGATCGGGTAGTGTATGTAACTGAACGGATAGTTGTATTGACTTTTGTGCATCGATTCGCTGCCCGGAAGATATTTGATTTATGAATTAAGATATCTATATATCTGGTTTAGTATTCGTGTTTTTGAGAATATTTCAGTGAATTTCGACGGCAGTTCGGTTAATAGATTTTTAAATTATGAGAGTTCTCTTTTAATTTTTAAACTGATTTTGTAGGTGACCCTTTTATAATTTTTCAAATAGATCTATCTCATTATAGTATGCGATGTATGATGGGATCCCAACGAAACCAAACATCTGCATTTAATTTATTAGATTAGGGAAACCCAATTGGCTCATTGATATATAACACTGAGACAAGATCCATCTTAATTAGTCGTGTACCACGTGCGTCTTCTCACGGACGCGTCGGCTCAGCTGACGTCTCAGACAGCCAATATACTGGTGGTATCATCAAACGATGTAGCCAAATAAAATAAATATTAGGACTGTAATTATTTGGATATCAATATTGTTCATACAATACAATACATCGTCGTTTTTGTTCTGCCTACCGCTACTAGGCGTGATTTTATGTATGTATGTATCATTGGATATTATAGAAAGAAATGGGTCATATTTCTTGGACAAAGTATTCGGTATGACATACTTATCCTATTTATTTGAATTCATTTTAATGTAGGTAGGTATGTGTGCAGTTCTTAGAATCTTTTCATATTCATACTTATCTGAGAAACTTTTCGTCTAAAGGCAGAGTTTTGTAATGGATCTTCTTACGAATTCTAAAAAATAAAATCCCTCTTGAAGCGGTAACAATCCCTCATTATTTTTTAAATAAAATGTGAAAGCGACGTTTCTGGAATCTTGGAACACTGACAAGGATGCTTGTCTTAGCCGGATATTGCAAAAACTATGGTGATTATCTCATGATTCAGAGCGGAAGCACTGCATTTTTAATTTTGTACAGGGATTGTTCTCGAGATTATTAAAAACTTTGACAAAGACCACATAGTAATCCAAAAAAAAAATTGTATCCAATAGTATAAATTTTGTATGTTATACCGCTAGTCTTTAGATATATTCTGTGGTTAATATAACATTGATCTCATACTACCATGTTTAACACCATGTCATTGTATTCGATTGCTCATCTAATAATTACAACAGCGAAATGTTGTAAATAGCTCTACATTTTCTCTCTTTCCTAATTAAAAATAAAACGAAAGGAAACGCGGCATAAATTAGATGGAACAAAACACTCATTAAAACGATGACCCTTGCTCAGAAGCGGAGCGCTAAAATGTCGCAGGAAGTGGCCCCGGATGGCCTCGGGGGGGGCCCCGGGGCCCTTTCAGCCAGTGCCTGATGCGACAACGCGATAACGCGTTTTTCTTTCATCGTTCATTAAGGACCTATACAGACGAGACAGACACACATACGTAGTGCGCATTTGTATTCGCCAGTAATTGTTATTGTAGGTGTGGTTGTAGGTATGCATTCATATTTCCCTAAGGAGCATTCAGCGCCCAGCAACAAGTAGAGCTGTATAGTGTATACCATTTTATACAGTAAGCTGTTCGAACTAATTAGCTCAAAATAGCTTTGATCCACTCTTATCAAAAATTCACAAACGATTTCATGAAAAAAATTCCACCGATTTCAGCCACTTCTTTTTAGGTTTATACCTAAATTTGTATTTACATACTAAACCTAAAATACTTTTGTATGATATTTTTTCATGTGATTGTTTTCTCCTGAATTTTGAACTATTGGTTACTACTTATAGTCCAAAGGCTAAAAATTATTTTATAAAAGAAGGTAATCACATGAATGTTAAATACCAACTCAACGACTCATTGATATTAATAAACAATTTGACTCACTGTATATTTTTGCGCGACACAGTTGATGCTAATAATGTCAGTAAACAACAAGATGTAGTGAACACTTTTATTTTAAAGCCCTCTTCATTTAAACACTACTGTAGGTGATGAAGTATATTTAATGTACTCATACTTTATTTTAAACAAGAAACGATGATCATATAATATTGTATCCAAATAGAGGCTTTTTGATAATAGTGGGACAACGTAGAGCGTTGCTCACCGTGAGACGTAAGGAGGGTTATTTTCTTTTGTTGATTTTATTTTTGGCTCTCACGCCCTTCAGACAAGTACACAGAAGTGCAAACGCTTCTGCTTGGACGTTAACCTAGGTAGAAACAGACAGGCGCGGGTGGTAAAACCGGCCTAGGAAATTAAGGCTCGTATTTATAAAGCGCTCTCAAGATTGAGAGCAATCCTAAGTATGGATTTGACAGGTCGTTTTGTACTGAAATGACATTTCCAATACAAACTCAAACTCGCTGTCACTCTTGAGAGCTGATTATACGAGCCTAAGTTATGCACAAAACGCCTAAAAAAATCTACATCCAACAAAATCATGTTTTATATTAACTGTTTTGTTGGCTTCTCCTTTTTGTGTAGGAAGGCCTTTCATTTACATAATTTTAGCCCTCTCTATGAGTGCTCTGTGTAAGCAAACATGCATCACAAAACCTCATTTTACAGAATGTTACGGAAAGAGGACACAACGTTTTCCACAGCAGATAACATTATCATGTTTTAAAAATAGTAGGGACTTACTTAAAATTTATGATAAATTACCTTACCTTATTTCTATATTTGTAGAATAAAATGGGAAAAATAATAGTTTTCTACCACCTTATAATAATTACCTATAGAATTTATAGATATATTATTGCCTACACATTTTTTTTAGTATGACTTACCTTTATAACATGTTAGGGTGAACTGGATCCGCGTGCGTATCGAAAATCACAATTCACCAACTTTTTATTCAATAGTGCTGTTCACAAAACTATCGACACTCGAACCAGTCACTACACTACGCGCAACACTAAGCTATCGACTAACACCGACGATAAAACGAGCTGATGTTTATTCTAATGTTTATATCTATGACGAACCTTGATGAGGCACTTTAAATATTGAAAGTTTAACTAGCGATATTAGAAAGCACTTTACGCACTAGAGAGTTAAATTAAATGTCTCGAGTTTTTTAGGAGATTTAAATTTAGATAAGAGAGAGTCTGGAATCGCCGAATCGCGGAAACTCACGCACTGCCAGTGTTCATTCGGCTCCTGCAAAAGAAAAATGTATAAGTTAATCCACTTCAATAATATACAGAATAAAATGTGTTAGATTTCAACAGTGTGCTGTGAATGTCAAACTGAATAACTTTAGTTTTAGGACATCCTAAAACACATGATAAAATTTCAAATTTTTAAATAAAAAATAAAACAGTGTCATGTTCACAGCACGGTAAAAAGCATGTGCTCCAGCAGCGGGTCTGGCCCGAAAACCCGTCCACATGACAGAATGAGTAGGTAAATAGCACAATGAAAATAATAATGTGTTTCACTACTACTTAAATGTAGAGCATGACAAAGCAAAAAGTTTGCTACATATTTTAGCTAATGAATGAAACAAAATAAATGTTTTGACTATCAAATTCAAGGTTGCTAGTTTTCTATGCGTAGGAAGCGTGCCAGAAAAGCGTGCATTTTGTTGGTGATTGACAATATTATTTTAATTTCGATAGAAAAATCATTTTTTTTGGTGTAATAACGATCCGATACCACATTTTCATTTTTGGTGTTTCTTTTATTCATAAAACTTTTATTTCTTTTATTCATAAAACGGACTATAAAGTACTTCTAACTAATCATAAGGAACAACAAATCACTAAACTTATATCGATAAAACGGATAAATTCCGTACATCACTAGGGCTTGCCCCGGACATGAGTTCGCTAGTTCCAACTCAAATATACTTCATTTCATAGTGTCCAGAGCCGGAACGAGCAGGAATCAATAGAGCACCAGGAGAGATAGAAAAATAATCTTGTGAAGATAAATGGTGCTCGATATACCTAAGGTAGAACATTTTGTTGTTGCTTACTAGGCACCTATAGCATCATTTCTAGAAATATTTTAGCGGTATTGCTACTTCAAAATGTTTTTTTTTAAATTTTCGACATTCGCTGATAGTGGACTGGATTATGGATGGAACCGAATACAAGACTACTAAGTTGAAATAGTTCGGTGAATAAATATGTGTGTTACGCCTTCTTTTAATATAAAAAAGTAATACTGATAAAATTACAATGGAAAATTGGCTTAATATAATTATAAAGCAATATTTTCAAAAATCTGGTGGGATTTACGTTAAGGTGAAAATACTAAAAGCGAAAATAATATTCATCGTAATAAAACGTCAACGTGTCTTTTACTTTTCGCTATTTCTCCCTACAGGAGGGCGTCAGAAGAAAATTTACGTTCGAGATTGAACGGCCTGGGGGCGCCACTGGCACCCTCGATCCTGCAATCACCCCCAGCGCCCCTGTGCCCCCTGCACTATCATTCGTAATATTACACAAAGCCTTTTACGTAATAGCGGATCAACATCCTAAAGAATCTCGCAAATTTGCCCCATCAATCTTCGCAAGCAAAAAGCCAGAACTAGACACTTGATTTATCTATTTGAATATTAGCCGTCATGGAAGTAGGCCGTCCACGCACCTCCAGGGGTTTTAGGCAGAAATATTTATTGTAATAACTTGCCAGAAGTAGGGTAAGATGCTGAAGGAGATATATTTAGATTGGATTGATGATACTATTCCATTAGGTAAAAATAATTGTCAGAAAAATAGCCCAAAGTGCTATCTTCGCTTAATTTTGTATTGGAGTCTATATTATTTAGGTATACCTATATGTTTTGGTTTTGTATGGAATGGGATAGAGTTCAAGTCTCTTGGAAATGACAGTAAATAACAATCTTAAAGAAGTTTGCGATGTTTCTATTCTAGAATTGGCATACATTAGGAAACTCCGGTAGAGAGTCTTCCAGAAACTACATCAATAAAATTATGTTCTCGTTGATTGTCAAATTTATGTAAATTACCAGTTTTATTTGAAAACAATATGCCACAAGATAAATTGGATCAAATCTAGTACCTTTACTGTGATTTAAGTTGGTTAATCAAATCCACTTACTTTACGTAACCATTCGAATGTAGCACGTATAAAGTAAGACAAGGCGTCTGAATGAACGTCTGTGGAGGCGTTGCGGTACATAGAAAATTGCTGCCTTTTCTGTTGCAGACACAGTCAACAACCCTTGTTTTAGTATGGTCCTGTCACTTTCTAAAATTTGAATAAAATAGAAACAGAAATACAACAGCTGGTCATAATTCTGGCAAAGTGACGTTACTCGTCTTAAATAAGATGTGATGTCATCTTATCTCTATTTCATTCAAATTTTAGAAAGTGACAGGACCTAACTGAAATTATTATCGAACTATAAATTAACTGTCAAAGTGACGTTTAACGCTTAAAATAAGACCACCATCTAATAAACCAACCTATATTTTAAGGCGAGTAACGTCACTTTGACAGGATTATAACCAACTGTTGTATTTCTGTCTCTATTTTATTCAAATTTTATTTTACTGTCGAATCTCAAACTGGCGGAGTTAGTTCCTTTTTTGGCCACGTTCATTTAAAGTGTTGGCGGACTATAGAAGCTTAAGTAAAGCAGTTGCCGATATCCGATTTAACGTTGTTGATTGGATATATCGGTCTCGGTCATGTGTCAAAACGACACGTATTGATTGCTGATATAAGGCTTCCAGATACTGCCGTGTCAAATTGGCTCGCTTATGCTAATTAGTTTTGCAACAGCTGTAGTGGTACCTTACCTACTTAAATTCATAGCCAAACTATAAGAGTATAAAATAAATAATGATTCTTCATTTAGTTCCTCTATTATTAATATTATTATAAAAGTAGGTAGTACTATATATTTTATTTTAGGTAGAGATGCTATACTTCAATATTGTCAAATTTATTGGATTCGAATTCTATGATGATATTTAAAGATTACGCAGCATTTCCATACAACAATGAGTACATATCTACCTAATCTATTATATTTATTGGAAAGGACATTAATCTAAAAATAGAACAATACTTATTTCAGTTACTAACCAGACAAAAAAGAAGAATCTATGTTAGGCTGGTATTTATAATCAGCACTTGAGACTGACAGCGAGTTTGAGTTCGTATCAGAAATGTCATTTCCGTACATAATGGCCTGTCAAATCCATACTTAATATTGCTCTCAATCTTAAGATTGCTTTATAAATACGAGCCTAAGTAATTTTAGTAAAACGCTCCACTTACTGAGTAGACATGTCAAAATGTTGTGATAAATTTGTTTTGCATCGCGAAAGCCTGCCCTTCTTTACTACGAGGATATAAATAGAAATCACTCGTACTTTGTTAAAAAACTATTTTGATTTATTTATCGCGTCCTACTTAGCTGTAAACATACAAAATAATGCATTGCACAAAATCAGAACATTACAGGCTGTAAGAAAACGTCCGTGGGTAAATAAATCAATTATTGGGATGAGATGGGTATGTTGTAACTTGCACTGGCCCAACAACCCAGGGAAAAGCTTGTCTAGGTATAAGTTCAATTGAACATAACTGGCTGCTGCACTGTCCTCTGGATCGCGCAGCAAATAAATGTCATACGATAGATAATATGAACGCTCCCTCGTGAGAATGCCAGTGACTATTTAGCTTCCGGGAGCTCGATGCATCGTCGACTCTCAGCTACTTTTTACACTGGCACAAACTTTGGAGATAAAGAAATATCTACTAGTTCAAAAGCTAGCAAGACAGAACGGAAGCTAATACTTTGGCGTCACTTCTACGAGTTGTGTCTGAACAAGCCACGGGCCTTGTCAGTTCATTTGAACACGAGTCGCAGAGATTTCCGTTGGCCTCTCGCGGCATTCCCGACACGACAGTGGCTTGTCACTGTATATGTAGAGTTAACATGCTAACATGTTCGCTGCCTGTTCAGTTATTTTCTAGTTTTTGAAAAAGTACAGAGGATTCACAAAATTATTGTATTTGACTTTGTTTAATTTTTTCACGTCGACATTTAATACAAAGTATATACTAACTGTTACTCCGTATTAAAAGTTACGTGATGGATGATAAATAGTTACGTAGTTTCCTCCGGACGTCACTTTCATGTAAAGTAGAAGGAAAGGTACATTAAATAGTAAAGGCTACGGTACAAGTACAATAGCTCTATCGGCTCCAACTGTAAATTGCTCTCAACGGTACAAAGCTAGTAACCGACTACCTTTGCGCCCGTGTCTATGAAGTTATGTAAGTCAGAGGTGTTTGAATAGGCTTTTAAGGTCGCTTCACTAAGACTTTACTAACCTCCGAAGCGACCTCTGTTCGACTACAGGCTATTCGGCTACAGTAAAAGTTTGGTCGCGGGAGAGTTATAATTTCAGATAATTCTGTCCAGTGTCGCACCCGCTTGTTTAGTGCGCGATTCCATATGAGTTAGAGATTAATAATTATGCCGCTCCGGATTCTGCGCTACGCCACAGAATATATTATTATACTTATTACTCTTTATTATAAATGAAATGGGTATTAGTCGAAACTTTATTTCTGATGGCTGGTGGCAATCCATTACTGTGTCCTGTTTGCAAAATAATCTTTCTTGAAACTAATTATTTTTATATATCGTCCAGATAAATACAATTTGGGTTGGCAGGCTTGTTAATTTATTCGTACTGCAGTGAGTTAAAAAATACCAGGTATTGGAATCGAAAGAGCGATAAACAATCGGGATATACGAGCTCAAGTATTTGCACAAAGCTTCGACACCCAACAAATAGTAAAATGACAGCAGCAGATTGAAAGCACGACGCGGCGCGATCTGCAATGAATAATGGAAATATAGATGCGACTGCCAACGAATGGCAATTACTGGCTCACAGGTCGGCCGAAACACGACAGAGCTTTTTTTTGTTTTTGCTGTGTAACAATATAGGCAGCAAATTGAAAGGCTTGTTCAAAACGATGGCTAAATTCGCGGTGGCCGCGCGTGACGAACTCAGTGGGCCAACAAATTGTGCTGATTCGTGGAATTCTTCTCACAGTTAACACGCACTCTATATTGGTTGTGTCGCGTCAGAGACAAAAAATATACTATGTGCATTCATACACTGGGCTACCTGTACAAAAGATCCTCTTTCGTCACAACTTTTAACTGGCGAACCCAAAAATGACTAGATTCCTGAAGCACCAAAATTTAAATTGTGCACAACACAGAGAGATCAAATTTCTCCATTATTGCTGGGAACTCTAGTATCCAACATGCGAACTCTAATTTTAATTTACACTTCCGTTTCCCTTCTTCTGTCCCTCTCTTGCAGAATCTAATTAAGTGGGTTCCTAATTTATGACGAGTGCTTTGTCAGCAACTGTACGATGAAATTTCTTACTATGCCACTTGCCGGAGTAAAAGTAAAAAAATATGATATAAGCTGTGCAGCACGTCATAAAGTTTAGAGAAGAATTATTATTATTATTATGAACAAGCTGCACTGGATATGACGTGGCTAAAAATATTTATTTTGCTACGTATATAAATTAAGGCAAAATCTCTGGCAACGATACATTCACCATTTACGTAACTAACGCCATGAAAGCATACGCCAAGGAGTCTTCCTTTAGCAATCTGACACAGGCCAGCCATAACATTTAGAAAGTGCTCTCACAACTCCCAGCTAATAGGGAAGCCAAATTGTCGTGTCGGTAAAGTGCTGACGTTTGGGCAATTTGTGTGCCATCCCAAGAGATGCAATTTCCCCTTTCGTCTAATTGGTCCGCGCTGGAACGCTACTGCTACACTGCCGGCATGGAAGAATAAAACTACAGGACTGACTGTTGCCTTAGAAGTGACCTCAGGGCTATGATGCGCACAGTAGGTTTCGTTTTGTCTACGGATTATCTCTTCCGTTGCGCCCTTCACTACGGAAAAGGACGTGCATTAATCATAGTGAAATATGCAACGCTTGTAGACAAAACGAAGTCTTCAGTGCGCATCATAGGCCTGGAAAGTTAAAACTCGTTAGAACTGAAAAGCGTTAATGATCTGTGAACTGATCTTCCTGAGATGTGCTGTGATGTGACAGAATTGTTTTAACTCTAGCTATACACTACACTCTACAACCCTACAATGAGACTAAAAGAAATCGGTTAGTTTATTTCGGACATCTACCATGACCTGTGCACATCAACAACCAAAGAAAATAAAGTGTTGTTTTTAAATATTACTTTTTTAATTAATAAGTATTTTACATTATGATTATTTCGTCTCTACCATCATCACCCCTATTGATTATAAGAAAAATGATTTAGATTGCTATAGCAAGTAGGTATGGCGCCCTCAGTCCTCAATTTACTCATCCATGGTACTGGTAACTAGTTAGGTCTCTCAGCCCAATTGTCTCAGCTCAAGGGACACCAATCAATTTATCATGGAACGATAACGACACTTGCTTCATCGATATCTGATCTGGTTAAGTCCGGAGCTCGGGTTTGATTTGTGGTCAACAGTGATTAATTAACTAAAATTATGAAAGGGAATAGTGTGTGTACAAAAGTCTCAATTCTCAATTCAAAAATAGAGGTCATCTAACTTTTTATACGTGATAATAACTATTTTTTTTAAATCACTTGATTGAATTATGACCACCAAAACCAGGAAGAAGACTATCAAAAATTTTCAATGGGCATCTGGGTTTTTTTTATGGCGAAAGAGTAGGTAGGCCGTAAGAATAAATATTACTAATCTAGACCAAGCATGCTCTAATCTAAAGTATTCTTAAGATCTTATTGTTGCAAAAATTATAAGTTAATACTTTCCCAAACATATAAAATTTGTGGATCAAAAAACATCAAAGCACTATTGGCAATCCAATTATATCGCAATTAAATGACGCGCCGTTAATTTATAATTAATTAAAAGCTCCGATCTATTTTTTAAATCAGAGGTATGAATATGTACATTTTATTAACAGTGCATACGAACAGAAACGGAAGGCAGTGGCAGTATAGACGGGATTATATTTTCATCCTGTCGGAAAGAATTCGTTAAAAAAACTCATTTGGAAAATATTTATTAAAAAAAAACGAATCTGGAAATAATTTAAAGGTTTTTGTAAGCAAATCTTTACCGCAGATCCCAAAAACATTGATCGTATAACGAGACTTAGATGGTTATACGTACGCCAGTCGCTGAGACTGGGGAACTCCAATCAAATTTGCGGAAAAAGTTATGCAGATACCTCGACGATCTAATCAAACTTTAGCCATGTATGAAAGTCATGCAAAACCCGTGTTTCCTGGCCAAAGTACTGGATATGGAACGTTTATTACAAACGATCAGATCAGGTGAATGAGATAGCAGACAAATGGATGGTTAATGGGTACTTGAAGTAAACTTGGAAGTCAAAATCATTCTTTCAGGGAGTATTGATAATGACCAAAGTGCTAAAATTACCAAATAATCAAAGACTTATTATATGCTATTATACACTTGCTGAAGCTTGGAACACAAAAACTCAGAATGTTGGGCGTAAATATGCTCTCTGCGCTTTTTAATTAACCTACGTCAAATCAGCGGAATGTGGTCAACATTATTTCAAACCAACGAAGGTTTTTTTTCACAAGAACATTACGTATACGTCTATGACTTAGTTCAAGCATAGCATAAGGATACTGCGCCAAAACGAATTATGCAGAGCGTTACGAAATAGGAGACTGGGAGGTGGTTCCTTCGAGTGACAACGCGTTGATGTCTTTCACTACAGGCTACGACGGCTACGACAGCTACGACGGCTACGAAAACTAGCAAGTAGAAAATTTATGTATTTTGAAAAGGGAAGGGGATCTTTGATTTTTTTTATTTATCTGGATTCCCTTTATTGAAATATAAAAAGGAAACGACTTTCATTTGTCACATTATGACTAAGCAAAATTAAAAATGAGGAGATAAAAGAATTCGACTCGGCTCGCGTTCCCCAAAAGCAATGGCGTCTCTTCCATGATCGTTATGTTTTCTTATATTTCTACAATATTTCTCTGAGATAATGTGTGCCACGGTCGGCATTTGGCACCAGGCCAGTGCTATTGCTCTTCTCTCCCTCATGACAACTTCTTTAAGATGAAACACGACAAATTCCAGTCAATAACGCTCCAAAATATTCATAAAGCAAAACTGAGGTCTATATTGTAAGAGATGTACCTACACCTTCCAATTCCCCGCAGGTAACGAGCAACGTCTCGCAGTTAGCTACGCGTATTTCTCAAACCTTGAGCTTAACAAGTACGCACCTCAATTTCCACGCATGTCTGTTTTCATTTTTCGAAAATTACCTAGGTAAATGTAAACGTAAAAATAACTAATGTAATATTATATCACCAACACACTGCTGTTTCTAAAGGACACTAATTACAAGGGCAAAGGATGAAACGAAGGACTAGAAACTAAGGGACGCGAACTAAGATGCGAACTTGGGAAATAAAAGATGGCAACCAAAGCTGCTGCGGTATGAATGAAAAGTGCACGTGTGCAAGCATTTATGGTCGTAGCGGGTACACAGGGGGGTGCAGCGTCGCGACGCGTACCTGTCCGCGAGTTCGCGATGCAACGGTGCAGCGGTAGAGCGCAGGGCGACGCGCGCCGCCCGCCTGCTCCGAGCGACTGCCGCCCGGGCCGCGCGACCGCGCGACGCCCCGCCCGCGCCGCGCCCGCGCCCAGCACGGCGCACCACGCGCTCCCGGCTCCACCACGCCACCGCGACCAGCCGCTACCACGCGCCTCCAACGTCCTCGAGCCCGACCAGCCTCACATACCACGTGAATATCGATGTGTTTTGCGAGGAGATGAGTCGACCGCGGAAGCGCGCGGGGGTGAGGCACGCACCGCGCGGCGCGGGGGGCCGGTCCTGCGCGCTGCGTCACGCATCTGTCTCGCAGTTTTCTTGCGTGCTCCCGCAGCCCGCCATCTGCAGAGTCGTGGCTGCGAGGGGCCCCCCGCGCGCCCGCGCCGGGCCCGCTCTCCTGCCAGCCTGCTGGTCGCCCGATACATTGCTACGACGGAGCTAATGCCCTCTACGAGATTCCTCGTAGCGTTATATTTGCAAATCATATCAAATCAACTTACATTAACTCTCATCAAATAGGTGGGATTTTTTATTTTTGATGGCATTCTCGTTGACTCTAGCGAATCTGCCTATATCAGTATAAATATTCTAAAATAGAATTTCCGTACTAAACATATAAGAGTCAAATCCTGTCACACGGGTTAAAATAAATTTGCTGAAAGCGAGTAAGCTAATTAAATATACAATTCAAATCCGGAAACTTGCATCAATCACAGCTCTAATCAAATCAAGGCTCAAACATTTGATTGGGTTTGTACTATTCGTAGCTATAGAGGCTGCTACGGATCGTTTATTCATTCCAATCAGAATTAGGTAATTCCTGGGACTTGCCTATGTGATGCCGGCCGGGTTAAAATAACTCTGTCTTGTCTTTTTTTGCCTCCGTAGTCTAGTGGTCTGAGCCATGGGTTCTCGATCCGGAGGTCCTGCGTTCTGAGAATCGGGGGGAACACAAAGTTGGTATTTGTTAATTTATCAATTTGTAAGATTTTGTCCAGTTTAGTTAGATTAGGTTAGGATTCCGTGCTTCGGAGGGCACGTTAAGCCGTCGGTCCCGGTCGCTGTATTTGATAGTGGTCGTTACACAAACCATAAACGACGTCTATAAGCAATGCTGTTCGGCAAGCAATGCTGTTCGGCGGTTTAAAAACTCTGGCACCATGGTTCATTGGCTCGATCGACTCGAAACTCACACGACAAGAGATAGTCAAGTGAAGGGTGACATAAAAAGCGTCTTAGGGATAATTCAAGGGGATGGGCTGCAGCATTCCCTGTTAAGATACCTAGTGAACGCCAATCTGCTTGCCAAGCGTGGGAATCCCACGGTGGGATACATGGCAAATACTTTCCAAATGGAGGACTTATGTAACGGCTCTTATATAGTAGATCGTCTCTAATCCATGGCGGTGCGTATTATTGAAACTAATGGTAGCCGTTTTGCAGCTGATCTGGTGAAAAATGGCTGCGGAGATCCCCCTCTCTTCACTTTTCCGCCGCCAGTGCGAGGCTTAGCCATAATTGAGTTATTGGCGCGGAAACCAGGTTTTATGGTTAACATCGAACTAGCTACCGGAACATCGGAAAATTCATTTTGTGCAAGTTGTTCGTACTCTGTCTTACGGGAAAAGAAGCAGCCAAACAAGGCAGTAGTAAGGAGTTTTAATTCTGATTTTAGGAGTACATACAATATTTTTGAAAGGTTTTTTTTAAATATCTGTGTTGCGCATCAAAAAAATGTGTGAGTTGTGTTGTAAGTTACGAGTAAGACATTACTTATTATTATTCTGCTCTGTGAATTAGACATCTATCAGTGAATCTATTAGACATCTATCAGACATGATGGTGATATGATGATAAATTCAGGTTCAAAGTAGTAAATTATATTTTACGATTACAATTAAAATATTTCCGTGGTAGCATAGTTTTGATGAAAATATGAGAAATTCTAGTAGATTACTTACACAGCTGGCACGAAGATGGCCCAGGAGTTTAGTGCGATGGTATGATTTGTCGCTCACTTTATAAAACTCACTTTTTTCTATTTTAATGTAGGATATTGCGGATTTAATGAACTATGGCTGGCTGCAGGTTATTGCTACAATGCGGTGTAGTATTGCAGATATATAAAATATTTTATATTTACATTGTAGCTAAAGTTATTGTTTATACCAGGAAATCCGAAAAATCTGAAAAGTTCGAAAAATCTGACCAATCCGAGAAGTCAGAAAATTCAGAGTCTTCAAAGGTGCCAGCAAAATACCCACTAAAGCCAGAGGTTCTATACGACCACCGGCCGGACATGCTGGACCGGGGCATATACTCGGTGGACCCTTGCAACCCGGAGCTGGGCTACGAACAGCCTCGCGTCGTCATCATCGGCGCAGGAATGGCTGGGCTGTCGGCGGCGGCCAGGCTGACCGAGCGTGGCATCAATAATTACGTCATACTAGAGGCTTATGAGAGGTAAGGAGCTACTCTCTCCGTCATCATCGGGGCAGGCATAGCTGGGCTTCTTTTATGAGACGTATATAGTTCTCATTAGTCAGTTTTTATCACAACACAGCACATCAACGGAATCCAACATCATAAGAGAAAAAATCATTAAAAATGTGTCACTTTTTAAAATTAAAATATACCCTTTTTTCCAGACCGGGTGGACGAATTCTGTCAAGCTGGCTCGGTGATGTTGTGACGGAACTAGGTGCACATTGGAAGCAGGACAACTGCTGCACGCACCCTATATACAGGATCTGCGCCACTGAGGACCCCCCGCGACCCGGCGCCCCTGCAGTGCACCACACCCGAGGACTCTTCAGTCGCGTCACTTGCGGGAAACTACCCTTCCCACCCACCATTACAGCTTATTACAAATTCCGGCAAATAGAACAAGAAGCAGCCTCGATATATTGCCTTGGAGGCCACAAGCAACACGGATCTTTGATCAATTTCATGAGTATAAGAATCCAGCAGGAGTTACACCATTTCCCTGAGGAACAGCAGCATGACGCGGCCAGGATCATGTTTGGGATGTGTCACATGCTAAATACGCGTAGCGGCGACGACACCGCCTTGCTCTGCGCAGACCACACCGGCTGCTACATGAATATGCCTGGCGGAGAAGTACGCGTCCCTCTTGGATTAATCGGCATCATAGCCCCTTTATTACGAGATATACCTTCACATAATATTAGATACTGTAAACCAGTAAATTGTATTTATTGGGGAACTTGTCCGCAAACGGAGTATCGTGCTGTTGTCACCTGTGGCGATGGGCAACGCTTTCCAGCTGACTATGTGATTATAACGGTATCACTCGGAGTCTTACGCGCTTGTGCTGCAAAAATGTTCTGCCCTGCGCTACCTGCCTCCAAAATAGATGCTATTCGTTGTCTCGGTTTCGGCTATTGCAACAAAGTTTATTTGGAATACTGCCGACCGTTTTGGTATTGGCAACAGACCGAATTAAATTTCAAATTCTATTGCGGAGAACTTTGTAACCGCTGTGACTGGACAAAAGGGATTACGGCCATCGAGGTAGTGCCTAATAGCAAACACGTGATGTGTGCCTGGGTAGTGGGGGAGGCCGCCTGCCAGATGGAAGGTGTGTGCGATAGAGATGTGGCTGAAGGTATAACGGATGTGTTGCGTCAGTGTACTGGTGCTATTATACCTTATCCCTGTACTATACAAAGATCGCATTGGGTGTCAGATCCTTACTTCTTGGGTTCTTATTCGTATGATCATTGTTGTTCAGATGGACAATCGCAGCGACAACTTGCTTGCCCACTGCCTGGGCCAGGTCAACCTGTGCCGCCGATTTTGTTGTTTGCTGGAGAAGCTACTATGCCGGGGCATTACGCCACCGTCGCCGGCGCACGACTTAGTGGCGTCAGGGAAGCAGAAAGAGTATTACAGCTTACTTTACAGTACAAGGGACCTCCTGTACTAGCGGATGAAAATCTTTTGAGAAAACCTATTTGCGTACCTTGCAATGCTGAAGAAAAAGCAGTAGAAAATTAGAGACGTCGCTACGCAAGAATGTGATATTCTAAAAAGTGTTCATATTATTAATAACAATACTACAATACGAATACTTTGAAAGTATTGTTTTTTTTTTAATGTAGCGTATTTGTAACTCGTTCAGTATTTCTTAAGTTTATTTAAAGTATTTTTTTACACAGGGACTATAACTTCAAATAAAATGCAAATTCAAATAGCTATAAAATTTATTTAACAAATTATCTTTAATCGTACTATTCCTACGTGGTAAAAAAGCGTCTTAAATTAGAGATCATGGCTACCGTCAATGATTTTCACATAAGTCTATACTATTGTGATCATATTGTGATGATGATTTACAAGAAACTATTGTAATTGTTCTATGAGGAGAAGCACTCCGACCAGAAGCGATCCAACGTGTGGTAGAAATGTCGACTCACGCCGAGCAGCGAGTGAGTTTCATCGGTGTAGCTCTGGAAGTTAAGGCTCAATTCACACCGGAACGGCAGCGGTGCGCAGCGGCGCGACGAGCACTTTCAGTGTGAAATCATTTTAAACTTTGTCGATATACTTTTAAAGACTAGTATCGTTTGTACAGCTCAAAAAGGACGCGCGTCTGCCCGCGTCGACGCGCGTCGCCGCGCGGCCACGCGGACAGCCGCGCTCCTTCTGGTTGCGTCTGCCAGCGTCGACGCGCGCCTGCCGCCGCGGCGGGCTCTTCAGGCCGCGTCGCACCGCTGCCGTTCCGGGAATTATTATACAATGTCAAAATTTCAATGTCATTTGGGATACACGAAAGCGGTATCGATAGGATCCAAAGGTTCTGCAGTGGCATATCTGCACTACACAACTCATGTACCTACTGGAGAGGATAACACTGGATGAGTACCTAGTAACTTCTTAATGCTCCAAGTGGAAGCCGTATAAAAACTCATCTTCCATCATTTTGTTCGAAGGTGATATGAGAATCCTGCAACACTGTGACAACTTGCAGACTATGTGTTTCATGCACGTTTTCATCTCCGATCCCGTGTACTTAACAGGTAATTGAGTCCGCGTAGCTTCGGGTGCACCATTAAGTCCAAATGGTAATCTATTCGAATGGTACCTACCTAAATACCCTAGTACGTTACTCACCTTTTGCTCGAAATCGATGTCAGAACAGAATGCTGCAGCACTTTACTGCAGACTGTGTTGGTAGTGCACGTCGTCGTCATCTTCCGTCCCATGTACTAGCAGGTACTTGCGTCCGTGCAGCTTCAAATGGTTTTCTACTCGAATGGTAAACCTACTACGTTACTCACCATTTGCTCGAAAGCGATGTCAGAATGCTGCAGCACTTTAGCAAGCTGCAGACTGTGTTGGTAGTGCACGTTGTCATCTCCCGTGCCGTGTACTAGCAGGTACTTGCGCCCGCGCAGCTTTTCCGCGTGCGCCATCAGGTCCGAGTGGTGGTAGCCGATTGGGTTGTTGGCTGGAGTGTCCATGTAGCGCTCCGTGTAGATTGAATCTATGGAAATAATAGCGAAAATGACTATTTAAGTATGATGGTTAAGTATTTTTGAGGTAGCAGGAGCCTCCTGACAGCAGGTAGGAAATATAAAAACATCACAGGTGCGAAAAAGACTCCTTTATAACTGTAAAAAAGTGTGTCAGGTTGCTTATGTTATGTGAAAAAGGGTATAGTTTATCATAACCATAAATAAACATGTCGATTGTTGAAATTATAATTTTCAAGATCCCAACCCAAGAGTACAAAATAACGGCTAGCCTTTTCTACAAAGTAGAAGTGTAGTGTACGTCGCTCCCCGGTCCCATAGATGTTCAGTACAAACTAAAAGATATTATAAGACGTTACAACCGCGATTAAATTTTATCGTTTCCTTTCTTAATTGAAATGGATTTGTCTAATCCCATTACTTTTTAATTTCCCTAAAACTTCGCCATTGATTTCTTAAAGCCTATCGCTTTACTTGAGTCGTATCATCAAGCTGCCACCTTGGAGGAGGGAACAATCTATTTAATGGAAAATTTTCATTCTGTCCGATCACCTGTTTAGAATGGATAGAGCGCCAGCCAGGCAGCTCTTTTATATTAATATTGGCTGGTGGAAAGAGCCTCACTTTAGACGCCTATTTTGCTTACACTTTGTAAGTAAAAAAAAAAATATAGAAAAAAAATACAATTATAAGAGGAATAAATTACTTAAGAGGCACAGCACAGGGAATCCGTTATTCGCATAATACACTACTCCCCGTTTTAGAAAGAAATATATTTTAATCACTAAATTTTTTTTTTTTTGAGAATGTAAATTCTTTAAATGGAGACCATTTTGGATGCCTGATCTGATTCTCTTAGATTAGAATATTTATTCACCGTAGTAAAGCCATGAAGTGACAGGCGCTATGGCTGCGCCGCAAGTGACAGTCTTGTTGTCGTCCAAGATGAGCATCATTGTGGTGGCGAAACCACCATAGCTCCAGCCCCAGACCCCGATCTTGGTGGGGTCGATGAACGAGTACGCCAGCACCAATTTCCTGAGCAAGACGTATCATAAAATTATTTTGTGACTTTATTGTCTGAGTCGGGAATAAATAACAAGAAGTTCTTGACACAATTTATTAAAAGGTTGATCGATATCAAAAAGAGAGATTTAAACGATTAATCAATCAAAAACAAAATCACGCTTGTTGCTACGACAACATTTTTTCGTCGCATTACTAATGAGTTGTAAAGTATAAGGCATTATTTATAATCATATTGAAGTAATGCGACGGCAACCTTTGCAGGGTTGCAAATTCATTCCTATCTTGTTGAATAACTATAAGTACAAGTATTTTCAATATCGATTATAGTGTAAGTCACATAAATAAATCTGTATGGATCGCCCTTTTTCAGGGTAGTCTCGGGCCCTTTATTGGAACGTAGGTATTATGAGCTGATGATGATGGATGATTTTTTACCTGATGGCGTCCAGAGTATCAGTGACTTCAACAGTTCCTAGGGCATTGTTGATGGCATGCATGGACTCCACGCCCATCACACCGGATCCTCTGACGTCTATGGATGCTACTATGAAGCTTCGGTTCGTCGATAAATACCAGTTGTAGTATTCTGCAAATAATATTTTACTGTTAACATAAAAAAGAACAAGAGGAATTTTTATGATGTGTAGATGTATGTCGATCAACGAACTGTTTATACTCCGGTTTAGACTACATGTGCATTTATAGTAGGTATTAACGTGCTAAACTAAAAAAAAAAAAAAACTTGGATGGTGTAGTGGATAGGACCGCGGTCTTTGCAGGAGGTCGTGGTTCGAATCCCACCACGTATCAATATGTTTTTCGGTTTACGAATTTCATAATATGTACGTTATTCGGCGCTTTTACGGTGAAGGAAAACATCGTGAGGAAACCTGCACACACCTACGAAGAAATTCAAGAGGTTGTGTGTAACCTAATCTAGGATAGGGTCTGGTTTCCCTTCTGGGTTGCGGAGGTCAGATGGCAGTCGCTCTGTGTAAAAAACCAGTACCCTCGTTCAATCCCCTAGATTATGTAGCCGACCCCGTGAGATACGGGAAAAAGGCTAGGAAGATGATGATTAACGTGCTAAACTCACCTAAATCATAGCTATCCTTGACCCTAGAAGTTCCAGGACCTGCATATACCCTGACGACCATCGGATATTGGACACCTTTCTTTATTGAAGTTGGTAGCAACAGTTTAACGTGAGCCGTGACATTATTACCCAGAGACAACTTGTTGAACAGAAGCATTGGCAATTTGTATTTGATGAGTTTCTCCAATAATCGGGTGTTGTCCTTGATCATTTTTAAATTCTCCGTCTGAAAATGTAACATTTTACTTAGGATATTTTTATCGCCATTGCTTTTAATTTTAAACACCAAAAAGAACCTTCATCAACCTACCTTAGAATTGTACAAGAATGTCTTCGGAGGAGTATTGGAAGCGCTGCACGTCAACACTCCATAGCTGCCACCTTCAGACATCATGGCATTCACATTATGACACATTGGTTCTTTACAGGACACACATTTTTGCACACCAGCCTTTGCTTTCCATAGCTGTCTCATCCAGGGTTGATCTTCTGGCGCTAAGATGTAATAAAGAGTATCTTTTTCTCGATTCCACGATATAATATTAGTTACAGTCGAATTCCCTGGTGTCATGTCTAGCATAAACTGCGTGCTGAAGTCATGCTGTACAACGTGTAAATATCTCTTATCGCCGAAATACTGAGGCTCTATCTCTACCATCTGTGTTCCACTTTTGTCGAAGAGAGGTTCTTGAATGTCAATCCAGCCATAGGCTTCAGTACGTTGCTTTATTATACTGCATTGATCTTTCTGGAGATCGCAGTTGATCAGTACGCTGAGGCTTTGTCTTCTATTCATCCAGAGCACGAGGAGGTTATGGTCTGAGGCCCAGTTGACACGGGCCAGGATGTGGTCAGTGCCAATCATGTCCACTGGGGCTGGGATATTCCACGCGTCCGTAGATGGATCATTAGGTTTGAATACCCTAATTCCAACTATTGGATTCGCGCGACCTACCTGACAATAAAAAATGGATTGTAATAATAATAAATAGTTAAGTCATTTTTTTTTTACCAAAGATTGGATCTAAGTATAAATAGACAGTAAATAATGTAACCGATTCCGTAACAAATTGCGTGCGACAAGTTGACATTACTCAAATAGTAATGACTTTGTCCTTAAATAATCCGTGCGTGGCAAACAAAGGACTGAATTTGAATTCGAACGTGTGCCAAGAACTAGCCAAGGATGAAAAACAATTCACATTTTGTAACGAATAAATAAGAAAATTGAATTTATGGGTAAACTTCGTAAAAACAATTCTTAACATTTTCACTGTATTTTTTTATGTCGTAACTTTTTTATCTTTTGAAATGATGTTGAACATAACTATGCAATATTATTATATAATATTCTGTGATATAATGTTAAAGTACTTCTATACCTGATAGTCAATCCTTTATTTATTGTAAATGCGATAGTAAATCTTTTGTCTGCTACTTCTGTCCATCTGCTACCTCTAGCAGACATACAGAAGTAACCGAGCAAAAGATTCTTTACTCCGACTGCCAGGAAGGATTGACTGAGGTATAACAGAAATGTACCTACCCCACCAAGTCATTTGATACCTACCCTGTGTTGTTTTAGTTGGTGTTTGCGCAGACTACCTACTCATCTAAGCAATAAAGTTGACTACCACTATAAGATTAAATTAACTATGAACCTTAGAGTCAACCTTGTGTAATCAAATCAATGAACTCTAATGAGCTGCCATACGAATTTCGCTTCTTCCTCATAAAGGATCTTAAGTTAGCCTTACCAACCTTGGGATACTTAAAGCGGATCTCATGGGGGTACTGGAAGTTGAGGTCAGCTGGATGTCCGTAGAAGGGGTAAACGGCAGACTCCACCCGAGTGTCGTTGAAGGAAGCCACTGCTAAGTAAGTACCCTCGGGGGAGAACCACAACGCTTCCGCACTGTTGAATATCTCCTCTGGAAGAGAATAAATGCTTTGTAGATTACTCATATAAAAAATGATCATGCATAAGTATGGAGCAAGTATTTTTAAAACTATTACTAAATACCAGTTACAAAATCCGGGCGGAGGACGTGATCCTCCTTCGTTTAGGTTTAGAGGGTATTTGGCATAGCATAGTCACGACACTTAGCAGATGGATAAGAGAGCATATTGCAAGATGTTTACCCTTAATCGACTTTTGGAAGGAAAATAGAGTGGTAAGGTAACCATGGTGATGCTATTCTGCACCACACGAGTGCTAATTAGGCCCGTATTTATAATCAGCTCTCAAGAGTGACAGCTAGTTTAGGTTCGTATCAGAAATGTCATTTCAGTACAAAACTACCTGTCAAATCCATACTTAATATTGCACTCAATCTTGAGTTCGCTTTATAAATACGACCCTAAGTGTTGTGCTTTTAGGCGGTTTAAAAACTCAGACACGGCTCATCGGATCGACCGACTCGAAAACCCACACGACAAGAAGAAGAACGCATACCTTCGTAAATCCAATCAGTGACACCAAAATACACCTGTCCCGGGACGCCCTCATTGGTAAGTGGCGTGATCTCCTCAGGCTTGGAACAGTCCTGGACGTAGTAAACATTGTTGTCCTTCACATAGGCCAAAGAGCGACCAGCGCCCCACACCACCACTTGCAGCAGGCCTGGCGACAGCGGTATCACGGTCTTGCTGTGGATGAACACCAGATATTACAAAAACAAGCCTCTCGTTAGCTTTCGTTAACGATTATATTAAGTCGCAAAGTATATTAATAAATAACTAACATAAATAAATGAATAACAAACAGTCAGTTATAAAAATATTAAATAGGAATGTATTAAAAACAAGACAAACAACTCTTAGAACACACGTGAATCACTAAATACTAAAAGGGCACATGTCCATATTTATCATGCCACATGTCCGACTATTTCTGTTTTTTTTTTTAATAAAAACTACACTAAGAAAAGTTATATTTTTGTTACTAATTGTTAGCTAAATCTAATATAATATAAAAAACCCAGATACGTTTATGAAATACTTTGTTTTAACCCTCTCCTGTAAATTTTTGACTTTAAAAATTCATGTGTGACAAGTGCCCTTTTAGTATTTAGGCATTCACGTAGAATACAAGACAGATACCAACTTACAAAATTACTTACTAACTATGGTATTACACAAATTTTTGGTAGGTGGCAGAGTTTTATGTCACAGATTTATCATCAGTCATTTATCAACTCTGGACCTGAACATCAGAAATGAAAACAGGCGCGGCACGACATAATTTTGTCTTCGCATTAGTTGTATCACGGGTTATGTACTTTACTATTAAATTAGGGAACTCTTTTCAAAGTGCATAGTGCATCTGAGTGCATGAGATAGTGCGACGACAAATATTTGTCGTCTTATAAATTAACGTTTACATATGTTTATATTTCATGGCGCGCATGTTACCTGTCTGTGTCTATCCAATCATTTGAAAAAGTTGTGTAATAATTTTTGAACATTTCAGTTGACTAAACAACTACCAAACAACTACCTATAGTTACTATTTAAAATACTTGTTAACTACAGTTACTATAAAATTTAATAAAGCATGCTCAAAATTATTACTGACATACCCATCTTGTACGTTATTCCTGAGAAAATATCAGCTAATTAAATTCATATTTACAATAAAATTTCTGGCATTTTAATTGACTTATTAATTGAAACGTTATACATTAATGATATCGTCAATTTGTACAGCTGTTTGTATCGCTTAAACGTATAACTCATTACCTATGGGGCTAAGAATTTAATTTTTAAAAAACGTGTTGTTTGTAAATCAATCGGGATTCAATAAGAATAAACAAATACCATAATACTGCGGGAAATTTCTTCTTATTGTAAACAATATTGTTAATATTTAACAATGATCTTAAAGTCAAACAACAAACAGAAAAAAAAACAGAAAATAACAATACCTTCTGTAAAATGGGAATACTCATTAATATGAGATCATTTCATTTTTAATCACTAAATAAAACGTCGTTGGACATCTTATTAATTGAAAGTTATGGGCTTAAATAACTAACGTACCTACATAGTACAAAACCCAAATACGGTATTTTTGCGTACCATATTCCTTAATAATTAAATTAGCCTTAAAAATAATTAACTCCAATAATCCAGGAAAATAACACCTTGAAACTAATACAGTAGAAGAATAATAAGTAGGTTTTGAAGTCAACTTACTTGCTCTCAATGTCGTAGACTGAATATTCGGCTACGCTTGAATACCGGTATACCTAAAAATACACCAATGATGATTAATTCATCTGTAGCCACTCTTCAAAAGTCATCATCAAGCTTTACGGCGGCGTTTGGGCACTTATCCGTATTAGATTTGTATCCAAGTCATATCAGAAAAAAAACCATACGAAACGGATATGGATGGGTGCACGGCGCGCACAAGCTGTCATTAATTTACTAGGACAGCCAAATCGGATACGAATTGGTTACGAAGCTAATATGGTTGAGTGCAAAAACGCCCTTTTGTACCTACATAAAAAAAACTCTATGTAACATTACTTTTGCTTCTGCAAATTAAATACTTATTCAAGCTTAAAAATCTCGTTTTTATCAAGTCTTTGCAAAGTCACACTTCTAACCATTATTTTCAATGTGAAAGTCTGTGCATATTTCTTGTCTCTCCTTAACTCTCCTATGGTTTGCCGTTCGACCTATAAAGTCACTGCTAAATATTCCAATCGAGCGAGAGTAATTTTCTCGTAAGATTCTGCGTTAGAAAAGTAGCCTTATCAAGTCATATAATTCTGTATCGTTGGCGACGGCAGTGTGTCAGCAATGTTTTTAGAAACTTTACAAAACAATCAGACATATCTACCCGCGTTGAATTTTCCCTATTTTGCATATCTCCGGCAGCGGTGTATAACGTTCTATTAAACGCAGAGTTTACGCGTGTTCTCGGACAATAACTAATAACAGGTGAAATGCTGGTTTTTATTCATAATCAACATGCACACGGTATTGAAAAAGAATACCACTTTCATTTGGACTACAGTTTTATTTATAGTTGCAGTGCAGTGCAGATACACTCGTAAGCGCATCTTTATCTTTACCGATTAAAATATTTCACACACACTTTTATTTACAATATTTTTATATTGAACACTTTTATTTACAATATTTTTATATTGAAGTTCACAGCTGTATTAAATAAAACCATACGAAAACTGCGATAACGCTTATCGTATATTGCTCTGTATATGGTCAATTTGTCAATACTGAACCAGAACCAATTCTTGTTTTAGTAGGTTATTTTTTATATTATAGAAAACAAGATTTTTTAAAGACAAAAGAAACGGTTTCATTTAAAACTTGCCTGTGCCCTAGCATTGTGTGGTTTGACCCAATAGCCGTTATATTGGAAAATAAATTAGTCATTAATTACCATTCTAGTTATTGATTAACAGGTACTAAATAACGTTAACCGACCTAACTGATAAGCACCTAACTTATTGCGAGTACTTTACGTGAAATGGACATTCAAATATTTTCGGAGGACCAGCAATAGGTATCAACGATTAAGTTTAGCATGCACCCATGCACCCCACGAAATGCAACAAAATTTGTCTTAGCATTATCTCATGCGCATACTTCACTACATTAATACGTAGATAATCATATTATGTCTTTAAAACATAATGAAGTACGAGCTACAAAGGAAACTTTTGCATCAGCTCCTTGGGAACAGCTGTTGTTCAATTTCATGAACAGATATAGGCCCGTATTTATAATCAGCTCTCAAGAGTGAAAGCGAGTTTGAGTTTGAATCAGAAATGTCATTCCAGTACAAAATTACCTGTCAAATCCGCACTCAATATTGCTCTCAATCAATCTTGAATCCGCTTTGTAAATACGAGCCTCACATTCATCAAGGTGCACATAATATACTATCTCTTTTCTGTTACATCCTGTATTGTATTGTGGCTACTTTTCTAATGGAAGTCAAAACCCGTATAGGTAACTATGAACTTTTATGAATGACGCGTGGTGAATAAGAACCATTATTAATTTATTATTCCATGAGACTTACTTTTCTCTTATTTGTTGCCAGCAACAAATACTTCTCATCTTTTGAGAAGGACGAAACGGAGTACCGGCTCAAATTCAACTGAAAATATAGAACAAAATATTATCATTCCTATCTTCAAACATACTGGGGAATAGAATGGCTGTTTTTCCACTAGACGCTACGACAACGGCACGGCAACGGCACGATAAAAATATCGTTGCGATACCGTGGCTATGTTTTTCCACTAAAACGGTAATATCGTCGACGATATCGTCCGCATAGTTCCACTCTGAGCGCACACACACGCGCATGCAACGTGTACGTAACGTACCTATACAAAACACATGCAGTTTGGCACGCCGGCGACGACATTTCCGGTGGGAATCAATGCCGTGCCGTTGCCGTAACGTTGCCTTGCCGGCAAGTGGAAAAGCGTCGTGTCTTATATGTAGCCGTTATGTGTCCCACTGCTGGGCGTACCATATAATTTTATTGATTTTCATACCATCGACGATACCGTGACGTTGTTGCTGTTTCCATGGAAGTGCCGTCTAGTGGAAAAACGCCCAATCGGTTCTTATCGGTAGGTTCTGATTGCTTACCAAATCGACTACATCCAAAAGTGTGACGAAAGTGTCGGAGGCTGCATTGTATTTCCTAATTCCAAGGTTTGGCTCGCTGAATACGTATTCCGTGTCTGAAAACATCAGGCATTTATCAGTACGGAATTTGAAGTAATTTAGAACAATGTATAATGTAGATGAACTTTTATGTAGATACAATGCATTAACCTATGTTACCTGCACTGTCCAGCCCTTTGCCCTTCTCACTATTAAATGAAATGCACTTACGAGAATGTGCAAATGTAAATATATTTTCATTCCTTTCTGTATTTTCTTAAAACATTCACGTTACAAAGTTTATTTTAAAAGGATTTTTTAAATTCTGCACGCCTCATAAATGTTTATTTAATAATATATATGTCGTGGCCATATCGTAGAATTGCCCATATCATGAAATGCTCGACAATTTCATGAAGTGGTCGCATTTCATGAAATGTTTCACTGTCCATTGGTCATATCATGATGTGCCTTGGCCAGATCAATGACAAGAAATCGTTTGTCGATATGGTCAACTAAACGCGCGACTACTTCATGAAATGGTCAACATTATTTGATCATATCGTAAAATGGTTTCATTAATTCCTGATAGAGGCGCTGGAAGCGCTTTGTTTATGAGTCAACATGGCGGCGATTGACAACTATATTGTTTCTCGGAATGAAAAAGTGAATAATTTATTAATAAAAGCCGAAGAAAGTGATGATAAAACACTTTATGATGAAAAAGTACTTGAGTATTATGCAAGTCACGCAAATACCGAGCAAAATGTAAAAAAACCGTGGAGTTTGGAACGAATTGCACAGGTTAGTACTTCACTTTTAAATTACATCATTATTCACTTTTTTTAAGTGAATATCCTGTGCTAATTAACATGCTTTGCTTGTCTATCGAACTAATATTATTGTATATTTGTGAAATGTTACAATTCAACATATTTTTTATTCAAATTTTTAGGTTATTAAACAAATAAAGAAGAGTAGGGTGACCACTCAAAAGAAGTCTATGGACTATTACTGGCTATCCAAATATGACATAATGAAAACATTTTCGTGGTAAGTATTTTCCTAGCATATTTTCATATTTTCTCACTGCTTAAACCTTCCCTGAACTTCCATGAATATTTCAAAACTAAAACTAGCCAAATCGGTTAAGCCGTTCTCGAGTTTAAGCGAGACTAACTGCCTCCGTGGTCTAGTGGTCTGAGCCATGGGCTAACGATCCGGAGGTCCTGGGTTCGATTCCCAGGGGGGAACACAAAGTTGATATTTGTAAATTTATCACTTTGTGAGGTTTTCCCCAGTTTGGTTAGGACATTGCAGGCTGAATCACCTGATTGTCCGAAAAGAAAAAGGATTCCGTGCTTCGGAGGGCACGTTAAGCCGTCGGTCCCGGTCGCTGTCTTTGATAGTGGTCGTTACTGAAATCATGTCAGAGGCCTATAGCTGAGCTACTAGGCGGTTTGAAAACTCTGACACCAAGGTTTATCGGGTCGTTGTTCGACTCGAAAATCCACTCGCTAAGAAGAAGCGAGACTAACGAACAGCAATTCATTTTTATATATATAGATGTATGGACACCCTTATTTCACGATATGGCCAATCATGGATGACAAAATCGTTAAATGATCACCATTTAATGATCTGGTCAAATTTAGTTGGCCATATCATGAAATGCGACCATTTCACGAAATTATCGATCATTTCATGAAATGATCAATTTTACGATATGGCCACGACATATATATTCTCAACATACACCTTAACATTACGTACGATTTCCGATATAACGGTAGAATATTGCGAACTTGTTTATAATAAAACTGCACACAAAATTCTTTCTTATTTTACACAAAGTTTTTAGTTTTAAGAATTATCATTATTGCAAATTCTCGACATGATATCATCTCATCAGAACATTGATATAACGGGATTACGTTACCTGAGGTCCATTGCACTGTCAGTCGGTCAGGGAAGAACTCAGGCCTCAGTGGGATCAGCTCTTCAAGAGAATAGGTCCTCAATTCCAACTGGGTGGACTCCGTATGGTACCCCAATAGTGCCAGCACCAGCACAACTAACGACCTCTGAAAAGCAACCATTGTGTTAAAAATTTGGGTTAAGCATGTTGTAAGTTACGAAATGTGATATAAAAATATCGATTTATATTTTAACAATAAAGTAAGTAATGTTACATAACGTTCGATTTTCTAAATTCGTGAACCAAGAAATTTCGAAGCACAAATGTAAATTAAGAAAGATATGTGGCGATGTTATTTTAAAGGCATTATGAAATTAAGGTTCACATTTTATTTGCGCACTGAATTTTTAACGGCAATTCTGCATACATTTTATAACACGAAAAGAGTAAAAAGGTGAAGAACCTTGTCAAGCGATAACAAACAACAGGCCCAACTCTAATAACAGAGAACCGTACCTAAACAAAGGTATAGAGTTCAACAATTTATTTATGAACCCATCGCGGCAATAGCATATTAACCTACAATTTGGCTTAGGGTTAA
This sequence comes from Scrobipalpa atriplicella, assembly GCA_029255725.1. Taxonomy (NCBI): domain Eukaryota; kingdom Metazoa; phylum Arthropoda; class Insecta; order Lepidoptera; family Gelechiidae; genus Scrobipalpa; species Scrobipalpa atriplicella. Next base: position 71,319 of record JARACY010000204.1, read on the forward strand.
ATCCAGAGAATGGGCAGCAGGTGGTCTCTTTGAATATACTTAACATCTTGTATTTACTAGGCTCGCCAATCCATCTTCTAAGCAACTACAAATTTCAACAATAAAATCTAAAGAAGTATACGACGCATCATCATACTCATACTCAGCCCGGTGTAGAACGTGTAAAGACTTTTTTAGAAAACTAAAACTGCAGGTACGCAGATTCTTTAGTAAAATATGATTCGAAACCAATGCCAGACAGGAACATTTATTTACGAATACAAATAAATTACCGAGGACGATCGGCTTTAAAAGTTTAACAAGATGCAATAAAAAGTTATTTTTAAACGTAAGCTTTCCTCTAAACGACAAACGACGTATGGGCTCTTCCATTACTCAGTCAAAATGGAATTAAAAGACTTTTAAGCGCCATATACTAGGTGTAAGGGACGACAGCGTACCAAAAACAGATGCTCAGTCAACGAAACTAAACTTTCACAATCGTGGGATTACAGTTCTATAACAAAAAGTTAATGTTCAGAAAATTAGGTCTTGGAGCTATGATTTGAGTTTTCCTGTTTAAATAGGTTCAAATTAGTCTTTTTCCTGCCCTTTACTCACGGGTTTTGTAAAAGTCCGAGAACAGTGGAATGGATTCAACGTCATATATACTATTAATCGTCATTGATGACGCATTATGATGGCGCTGACCATTTATGACTTCCTTAACCGGGGTACATAATTTCCTCATTTATATGACATGCATAAAAACTAAAGTAGGTATACAAAACAATAAATATACCAAGTCATAGGAAGGAATGACGATTCTGACGTCGACATCGTCAGGCCAGTTTCCGTACATTTTCCTGGACAGATTCCCTTCAATATTAATGAACAAGTGGTACGGTTGAAAAATAATAAACTCAGTGCTAAGTGAAACGCATATGATTATATAATAAATGATCGTCAATCTCTCTTGATATTTAGGTAATTCTCTTTTAGCATACTACAGAACAAAGTATCCTCTGTATTTTTAAAGCCATGTCACATTTTGTGTTATGTAATAAAATATAATGAAATAATCTTATACATACTATTGAAATCCAAATGATTGGTTTACCGAATTAGGTACTATCTATCGAAGTATTGTTTTCTATAAGTAAGTAATAGGTGAAGAAATCAATTTGAGATTCACAATCAAAAACAAGGAAAAATAGCTTAGTTTTATTGTTTATAAGTACAACGTCTATATTGTAGTTTTATGATAATACAGTTAATAATTATCATTAACCGAGTACTTTTTAGGATTTTATTTTCTTTCAACTTCAACTTTTCTTTTAAGATTTATTTTTTATGCTTCGTTCGTGTCTTCAAAATGTGTTCAAATGTCAGCCAGTGATTATATGCTCAGTGTGTCAGCCCTGCCTGTTTTTTTTTTATTATACCTTGGCAACAAGACCATCAGCCTAAAAGAAAACTTAAAAAACATAAACTTTACTACAACTTCATGCTACAACTAAAATCCTAAAAGTCTGACTAGTCTATGGCCCTGATTTTAATAAGTTACAAAAGATGGCACGACTTTTCTGAAAAGCCAGAAAGCCACGTAGGTAAAAAAAAAACAGAAAATAGTGAATATATTTGCATTCAAAGTTAAACATTGAATAAATAAGTAAATTTTTTTATTTTTTATTAAGGCTTGGTAACAAGACCATCAGCCTAAAAGAAAACTGGTAGTTTTTGTTTCTTGTTTGCCTAATTTAATTTTAAGTTTTAATTTTAATTTTTAGTTTTCGTAAAGTTTATGTTATAAATAAGTAAATGCATGGAGTCATAGACAACCTATGGTTTGTTGTAGGTAACGAACTGTTACACACTCCATGGTTAGATATGACATTTCTGATACGAACTCAAAACTCGCTGTCACACTTGAGAGCTGTACGGGCCTCAATGTTAGATATTTAATCTGTTGCTGCTTGATACTCTTTTAATAAACAAAGTTTTTTATACTTATTTCAGGGGATTTTTTACACTTCAGTACCAATAAGTAATTTAAAATTGCAATCGGCGTCACGTGATGTAGATTATATTATTTAAGTACACATTTCATTCGTTAAATTGGCTATCAAGGCATAAAATTGAAATTTTACTATTAAATGTGGTACATAATAACTAGTAATAGACCTAATCATTTACCTCGATATAGGTAGGTAGGTACTGTAAACATTAGAAGCGGACGAACCAAAATTCTTCATTGAATGCTAAACAAAAAATCTGGTCAATAATATGACGACGTCCTCTTTAATTAGCATTATCGTGAAAACCATTCTTAATTAGCTTGATAAAACTTTACGCCTAAGTTAACTAGAAATACAGTTCTCGACAAGAATCTTGAGTAATGATAATGACTGCTCCAACTATTTTAGATTTTAAGAGAATAATTTTTGGAGAGAATTTTAGATAAAATCTTTCCCGCACCACACTATTCAATACTCAAGATGTACCAAACTAAAAATCCAAAAGTTACCATGTTGCCGTGTGAGTAGTATCTTCTCAGGACAAGAGGACGAGCCTCCTCAATGAGTTAAGTGGTCCAATCAGAGCATCACTCGCGAGACTGCGCGGCACAGCTGCGCGGACGCAACTCCGCGGTACACTCTTGCGCACGTCTGCTTCGCGCCTGCGCGTACACCGACTGTAGGTAGACTACTGCCCGACACAGCCGCAGCCACTCAACTGTACCACTGATGCCACCAACGACGGCGATTCGGCGTTGCGAATGATACGACTTAAGTAACATAAGTCCATACCTGTCAATCGTGCCGATTCGGTCGCAGACACAACTTAACTTATTTAGGTTCGGTCCTGTCACTTTTTGAAATTTGTCAAAAAAAAAAACAGCAGATAAACAGCTTAATTTTTTTTATGTTTATTTTAATCCTTGTTATGGATATTACGTTATAGTTGCCAAATATTTAAGTTAATTAAAAATTATAATAGTTGGCACTTCGGCGGCATGCAAAATGAGATGGTGTAATATTTTATAGGACTACTATGACACTTTGACAGGGTTAAAATCAGCTTTTGTATTGCTGTCAATTTTTTTATTCATATTTAGAAAGAAAACAAATGAGTTGAATTGTGTCTATCATCTTATATGAAATAAGAGAAAGCTTACAATAACTAAACTAGCAATCAACTAAATTTTAGTTGAGATAAGTTAAGTCGTGTTCTTACTGAATTGGCCTCAGTGCCACTGGTTCCTAACAATAACCTACGTCACATTATTATCTCACTCAGCAGGTTTATTTTGACTAAAAGAAAAGAAGAAACCGAAAATGTCACGGTGAACCGGGAGACGAGGTTACCTAATTTGCATACACCCAGATCCCAGATAACAATTAGGAAACAGAAGGGCCTATTATTTTTTTATATAACTTTGTTTATAATTTATTGTCGACTGCCATTGTTGCAGAATAAAATGTCAGTGGACTCAAGGAGAACTGGGTAAATTAAAATTCAAACTAGGTACATTGGTAATTCACTGGTTAACCATACAAGAAAGCTGTGTATCAAAACAAACATAAATTGCTATCGATTCGTGGAGAGCAATAATAACAATAATAATTCGACTTAATTAAATCGTGATTTTGTGCGCATACGAATCGGTATCAAACTTTTATTTTATTAATTATTTTTATATTGTTTAAATTAATAGTCTGGTACCGTTATCTCACAGTTCTCAAGTTGAACCATACACTAATTATTATTTAACAATGTATGGGTACTTATCCTTATCAGTTCATTCATTATTATACAGGTAATGTAAGTAAATAATAATTACCGTTTCTTGATAATGATTAATGATAGGTAGACAAGCACACACTGGTGGAGGCTAAAAGTTGTGTTGTGTCTGAGCAAAGTGGACATCTTGTATAAATATATTTTTTATTAAGATTAAGAAGAATTTCGATTTAAAAATTAATCAGTTTCATTATTTGAGCGACCCGTGTAAGTTTTTAAGCATGCATAGGCAATCGTTTCATTAAATCAATTTCTGGCAGTTTAATCAACCATTTTATAGTTACATTACGCTACACATCTCTCATTATTAGCGCTTGCCGAATAGGAAGTTATATACCATATACGCAACCTACGGCCCGCGGGCCGGATCCGGCCAGCCACGGCATTTCGTAGCCAACGGACAACGACTCTACACTACAACTCATGACGTAACAGTACCAAAGCCGGTTGTGATTGTCCTCACGTCACACGATGCAACTTAGTCTTGCAAGAACCTTTCGTTACGGTCAACTACAGATAAATAGGTATAACTAAGGCACTCCAATGACCTATGTTTAAGACTATGATGTAGAATATAAGTAGATGTGCAATAAGGCACACGTGAACTTGACCTAAATGGTGAAAGTGCATGCGTGAAGTCATTCTTTCATTTTTATAATATTATAATTAGGTAGATGATAATGAATTATGAGACGATTGTTTATTGTTATTTGTCAATTGTTATCACAATTGTTATAGATTTTCTGTGTATTGTTAAAGATGTCTTGTAAACCAGCAAGTACCTACCTAAGTACTTATACTCGTAACATTTCTTTCTCGTATGGCTTTGTGCCTTAGGCGATAGATAACATGGTGGTAACATGGCGTTACACTCTTTACGAATTTTGCAGTTTGCTGTCGTGTTCATTTTACAGCTTCAAGTTCAGCATGCAAGTTCATCACAAAACACCTCACCTGAAAATTGGCCAGTGATTAAATTAAGTTAGACCAACTAACAGGCGACAAATTGTTCGTCGTGTTTCGAAACAGTAGACATTCTCAGTCATGTCTATGACCATGTCCTGTGAATGGACAATGAGATAAAAGCATTTGTATTCTCATTCTCAGTATTCTCACAAACAAACTAAATACGCTCTTGTTGTGATTACCTACTCGACCTCTTTGTAATAAGAATAGGTAATGTAGATTTTTACATTCATAGTTTACCTTAGCACATAAGAGACAGCACAGCATTATCATATCAGCACAAATTATCTATGCTAGTTTCAATAAAGAATCTGAAATGCAGTAAGTGGACACTCTAACACCCTGTAAAGAATGGAACAATCTCAAAGTGTTACAAATAAAACGCCAGCTTTAAAAGTCAAGGACGATAGACATAGAGCCTTCAATCATTTCCATACAGCATAAACGTTAACGAAATTGTTAGATCGTGAGGGAAGATAATGTTCGGTAGTTATTCTTTAGATTATCTTTGAAATAGGCGGCATATATGAATAGAAATACACAGATAAATATGGAACCACATAGAAAAACCTAGAAGGCAAAGTACGTACGATTTTCGAAATAGGTGCAACGTTCCTTTGAACTTTGAGTTTAAATAGCAGATAACTACGAGCTGTAAAATAAAAACCTTGATAAACCTGTACCGTACCGTAGGTACTTACTGTAGAGCTGCCTAGTCACACAACCTGTAAGTACGAGTATGTACCTAGCTGGTTTAGGTACGCCGAAACGTGGCCAATGTCAATCTGCTAAATATTAACTTACCTACACTATACCTACTACCTCACTTCTGAAAACTTCATAAAATAAACGAAAAAATCTTATAAACATCAAAACAGCTACCAATAAAGGCTGGGCCACTCATCATCACTAGACCAAGCTCGATTTCCATATATACCTAGACGATTCCAAAATTATGGATTTATCCGTGTAATACAGTCTCTTATAGATTCATCTAATGAGAAAATAAATAGCACAGTCAGGCCCTAATCTACGTAACAGTTCAACTGCACTACAAGTTGTAAGTGCGGTGCGGTGGTTGGTTACGGATGAGGAAAACGGAATAGGAAGAGATCCATAACACAGCCTAGCCGACGGCTTGAAGCCGTGTCTTTTGATCTAAACTGTTGGCTTTGGAACGTCCGCATTTCTAATTAGATAGAATAGGTAGTACCTAATAAATAATAGAGAAGAGACAAAGAATAAGTACCTACCTATGCTTATTAGTAATTAAATTATGTAGTACCTACTTAATTGTAGGAAGGTAGTTGACTTTAGGTCACAGGTTCATTAACATTAACTAACATTTAGGGATTTTTTGTAACAAAGTTGTTTATTTTACTTATTTACATTTTTGTACATCGAATATAATGCTAATAAGTATTTTACGGTTGATAGAGGAAGCTAAGCAAGCGCAGCTATTGAAAAATATGAGATAAGTAAAGTACGAGTATATGGTACCTTAGGAATAGTTGACATTAGTGCTGAGGTGATCGTGATCAAAATATAATTAATTAGTAGTACATAGATTATGTTTAGTACTCTGAAAATAGATTTTTATTTTATTTTAATAACGGTTGATGGAGTGACCGCCTTACTGATTATTTAAAAAGTTATCGTAGTTCACAATTTTTGTTTTTCATTTATTACGCAATTTTTTAACCAACCCATATTTCTACATGAATACAAATAATCGTGTGCTAATTTTTATAAAGGTACATAGAAATCCCATTGATGTCATTCACCATAACAATCGAGAGAAGCAAAACATCATATTACGACAATCACGTAACATCTCAATGTCATAAGAACATCGCCTCTTTATTACTCAACGCCACGCCACGCTCCAAATAACTGGGTAAGTAGGTATACTACCGTACTATACTACAACTGCCTCCGTGGTCAAGTGGTCTGAGCCATCATGGGCTCTCCAACCGGAGGTCCTGGGTTCGATTCCCCCCCCTGGGAATTGATATTTGTTATTTTATCACTTTGTGAGATTTTCCCCAGTTTGGTTGGGACATTGCAGGCTGAATCACCTGATTGTCCGAGAAGAAAAAGGATTCCGTGCTTCGGAGGGCACGTTAAGCCGTTGGTCCCGGTCGCTGTCATTGATAGTGGTCGTTACACAAACCATGCCAGAGGCCTATTAGCTGTGCTATTAGGCGGTTTAAAAACCCTGACACCAGGGTTCATCGGGTCGATCGACTTGATACCCATACGACAGAAGAAGACTATAAGATAAGACTATAAAAATCTTCTTACCTTAGTCACAGTATATTATATGAGTCTGACGTCAGACTATTGAATTACCTATACTGTGCTTTAGTATTCAGTTTTTCACTTAATTTTAAACTGACGCGGTTATTTTCACTATAACTATAAAGAAAAACGCGGTAAGAAACCTGTAAATTGTCTTATAGTTGAATTCAGTTTTTTTATATTAAAATTGCTTCTTTAGCAATAAGGCCACCTATGTATGTTCTACTGTTCTTTAGTGATGTTATGGGGGGCAATTCGCAAGAAAATAATTTTAGTTAAGATTTAGTTAAGCCACGTCGTCGCCGAATCGATAGCATTGTACATTTTCGTAATGTCCCTGTTCGTAGTACTCGATCATAGTAATAAGAATATAGAACATTTCAGATGAATTCATTTTAAAAATCAGTTGACTTAACTTTCAAACTGGTCTACTACTCAACTCTACATCAAGTCATACAAAAGCCAGATAATTATAGGAACCCTAGGCACGTACCTGTATGGAAGCAATCCATGTTATTGTATAATCGTGATCGGTCGAGTCCTTTCACTTTTGATAGCCAGTTGCCCGCCGCGGCACCTCGAGGCGCCGATTCTGTGCCCTCTTCTTTTCATACGATATGACCTTTAGCGTAGCGAAGTCGAATGCGGTAGTAAAACACGTTTTCTGTATTACTAGATTGCCTTAATTAAATACCTATTACTAATAATCGTAGCCATAATCTTTCTATGTACGTACCAAATAAAACACTTAAGTAATTTTTTTTTTTATAAGCACTTAGATTTCGAGTAATAAATTAATTCACATTTTGAGTCGCGATCAAGGATTTTTGTATTCGAAGCTCTTTCATGGGTTTTTGATTTTTTTTACACATACACGATGGAAATCGAACATATTAAATGCTCTAGATCTAGAACACTAAACCACAGAGGCAGTTCAGTTCAGAGCATCGTTCTTTCGACATAGTTTTGTCAACCGCTGACCAACATATCCCAAGTTTGAAACAATGTCGGACGCTCAAGGATGGAGTTAGTCGTCTCATCTTGAATCTTGAATGAGAATGTGTAGATCACATTATTCACGTCTCAGTGTGTAAATATGTTTATATAAAAAAAACGATTACAAATGATTATAAATAAAAAAATCAAACGGGAAAACTCAATTAGCTTCCCTGTGCTTTTCTATGAACCATGTGACAAAAAAAACATAGTAATGTTATTTGTAACATTATTATCATTTATTATTATGCTTATTTTATTATGGTCATTTACCAAGTCTAATGACCTGGTAAGACACTTGGCTGTAATCTGTAATTGAGTACAGCGCGCTAATAAATAAATTGCTTATACGCAACTGAATCAATATCGCAAATAGGATTATAAGGCTTTACGTCAGAAACAAGTTCGCAAAAATGTGAACAAATAAAACCAATATGTACGAAGAATAATTTATTTAAAAATATTAACTTTAATACAAGAGGATCACTTTCAATGTTTGATGATTGATGCATTGAAAACTAAGAATTAATTTTTGTAAAAGAACACTTTATTTTCCCTTAACAATATATTTATCGTTCATGCAATCGTTTTATGAACGTGTGTGCAAATAAACATTAGTCAAATTGCAAATAACATGACGTAGTCTTTTCATACAAAAATTAGAAATTAAATTTTAAATTGGCATACCTATCGTTAATTATCTGTTTAGTTTACATTATTATTATTATTCTGTGTTGTTGAGTTTGAGGCACCTGTTCCAGTACTGGTCCATGTAGTTGTACCTGTGAGGGTTCACGCCGACTAAGCTGTGCGCCTCGTCGGGGTACGACTGCGGACAACAATTATGAGTTAGACTAACTTTTAGTTCATTAACTATAACTATGGGACTACATACATACATATAATCACGCCTTTATCCCTAATGGGGTAGGCAGAGCATAAACGACCTAAACAAACGTCGTTACGCCACGTCTGACAAATTTTGGGGGTTATTCCAGATGGATCTGTATATTGCTATAGTAACCCTCGAATCCCTTAGCTGATTTTTACAGCATGTCCGGGAGGAGATGCAGCTGGCACATTCTATGTTTCTCTATCACACCCAGTCCAGCATGGAAGTAACTATGGGACTTATAATATGATTTACAATAAAAAATATTGCAAGGGTATGGTGTTCATACTATTAGAGGATCTGTCCGCATGTTTACATAAGGTAAATTCAGCCATTCAGCTTTCATTCATGAACCTGTATCAGTCTTCTAGAACATAGACAGAGGCCTGGCTGGTAGATGGGAAGAGTCCCTTCTGGTTTCGGCCAGACAACTTTATGGTCATCGTTCCTTTTAGAAGGAGGGCGTCCCCTTTGCCTTTAAGCGTGGTCTCCATTTGAGAACTTTCTCTTTAGAGTCTGTCTAATGAGTCGTTGCACACAAAAATAGCGCTAATTTTAAAAATCTTTCAGATTTAAACACAGAAAAACTACAATAAAACTATTTTGATACTTTAATACAAAAAAAACTACTTTGATATTTCCATACAAATAATGTAGTTTTTCTGTGTTTACATTTAAAGATTTTTAAAATTAGCGCCATTTCCGTGTGCAACGATAGATAGACTCTATCCGCCATCATTTCGATGAGATAAAACACGAGATAGAACACAAGCTTAAAAAAAAAGAATATTCATTTATTACTACGAGAATTTTAAATCTGTATATAACCAAAGAATTTAGTCAAACCTATGAATAATTAAAATATAGTCTTCAAGGCCACATGGACATTTTGCGACCAGTTTTATAGTGAATGAAGAAAATTCTGAATATAATTAAAGTTACATAATCATGTGATCAAGTTGAAGCAGTGGATAACTATTGATATTTTGATCCGATATCTCATTCGCATTTGACACGTTCCTTAGGTAAAATTACGAAGAAGTATTGATAGGTATTAACCATATAAATCCTGCATACAAAGTAGGTGTCGACGAAGCCATTATATTTTTAAAAGGAAGGTTAGGCTTAGGAAATTCTTGGCACAGTTTCAGGTCAACGAATATGCACTCAATCAATTAAGTTAACGGGCTTCTTCGCTAAGTACGCAACGACATAATTATCTTTGCCTGAACCCGCTTATTTGTCTGTACGAAAGTCATCTCACTTAATTGGTGTAGTTAATAATTATGAACCATTGACTCGACACATGTTTCTTATTTTACAAAGCTATTGTTTTGAGAAGTTTGATACCGTGCCAGCCATGCCCCATGAATGAGAGTTCACTGCGGCACCACCTGTACAGATCCTAAGGTCGTGACAAGACGACTTTTTAAATCTTATTTATTGGTTTAAATTTTAATTTGCGTCGAGTATTTCTATGGTATAAATTCTGGAGCAAATTTACCGCCTGCTCGAAGAGAATGTCCAGGTCTGCTAATGCCTTCACTCTATTCAACCTGTAGGCATTGGCCGTTTGGTGTTTGCCTCATTGGCCGAAATAAAGGACATTTCGCGAATTAGTCGTTTTACAATGCACAATTCGCGAAGTTTCTCTTTTTCCGGCCAATAAGCGATTTCGCGCGACTGTGCGTTACATGTACAACGTGTAACATAAAGGGTATATGCATCGAGAAATGTGTGAATCTACCCATGAAACTGAACAACTTTCCCTAAGTAACATAAGTCGAAAAAAAAAATGCCGTCCATACAAAATGCATCAGCTGATAGCGCAAAGAGTATGGGAAGTCAAATGTTTTCCTTAGGGAAAGTTGTTCAGTTTCATGGGTAGATTCACACATTTCTTGATGCATATACCCTTTATGTTACACGTTGTATAATTACCCAAACTCACCATTTGCTCGAAGGGAATGTTTAGCTCTGCTAATGCCTTGTACAGTTTGGCTGCGTTCTGGTAGTGCACGTTGTCGTCAGCGTTGCCGTGGAAGATGAAGAAGTCGTGTCCCCTGAGCTTCTCAGCTAGTAGTGTGACGTCACCGTACTGGTAACCAGCTAAGTTGTCTTCCTCCGTGGGCAGGCCCATGTAACGCTCCGTGTACATCGTGTCTGTGGAATAAGGGTTAATGTGAGAAATTATATGCTAATGTTTTAAAGAGTAAAACTTTGAATGTTTGTTGAAGAGCAAAGTAATTATTGAGGAACTTAGCAGAGTGATATTTTATTTCATAAATATGAAAAGTAAGAAATTAAATAGTAAAGTAAGCTTTATACCGCGGGAAAATATCGAATAACCACGGCAAAACTCGCTTAGCCGCGGGTGACACACACACAACTATATAACTCGTAAACCATGTAGGACTCAAATTTACGCAAAGGCAGACAAATATGACGGAAGTATGACCTATTTCAATGGGAAAATAAGAAATCATAATTTGAAATTTGTTACAACAGAGCATCGATCACAATATAAATCTTAGAGTGACATCTAATGAGGCATATCCTTTCGTATCCTCCTGACCTTTTTGAGAAGAGAACTAAGAATGCAAGGCCCTTTTTATTATCTATTTAGTCTAAGAACATCTTAACGTCAGCACAGCAGAGGCCACTTGTTGCGTAATCTTTAATCTACATAACAGGACCTATTCTACAAATGATCACTTTATTCCCAACGACCTAGTAAAAATAATTTGTCTAAAAATAAAAGTGAAAATTGGGGAATTTTGGGGAATTTCCCACTTTTTGGCAACCCTCCCAATAACATAACACGAATGACGTCAAGGTCCGTTCTGGCGCGAAATTTAAACTGTCAATTTAAAACCGCATTTATTCCGATAAATTATAATGATTTAATTTTTTATATATTTTTGTGGTCTATTCTACATGTAATTCTTTAAAATGAGAACAAAAATAAAAACATTGCATCTTCCCATGCTCCAGAACAGAAACTCCACACGCGAATAAACGTTCGTCATCTCTCAACCGTGTCAGCAACTTCGCGTACCCGCCGTAGTTGTGGCCCCAGATAATAATACCATAGCTAAGAAGTCACTTACTGTAGTAAAGCCAAGAGGTAACAGGTGCTCCAGATACTCCACAAGCAAAGAGATGTTCATCATCACGTAGAAGGGTCAGTAGCGTAGCGTATCCGCCGTAACTGTGGCCCCAGATGCCGATACGCTCGCGGTCAATGAACTCGAAGCGGGATAGGACCTCTCTGTAATGCGATAAGCGTTGTTATTTGTCCGTAATGTTTGAGTGTGAATGGGCTATTATGTTATTTAGGATGATGATAGATTAGATTGTAGAGGTTCGGAAATGGTCACGTCGTAATGTTACATTAGATATAGCGAAGCAAGACATATGATAGAACTGAACTGTAGTGGTCCAGTTGTTATTTTCCTCGTATAATTACTAACTTCATTTATTAACTCATAAGAAAGTATTTTTAATTTATTTATAGACAAGTTTTATTTTTTCATAACTTCAGAAATAACAAAATTGTCAATGCATCACCGCACGATATCGTAACTACTATTATGTTTGTCAAATGCCCAATATATCGCAGTTTCGAGAGTACAGTTGTTCTATTTGAGACATTTTATTTTCTATGTATTCTAAAAGCGTGAAGAGCCTGAAAGCGTGTTAAATTGTAATTTCTTGCAATATGTTGTATCAAAATACAAATTCTTTTTGCAGAAACTTGCAAAACAATATACGCTTGAAATACGTGTCGTATATACGTTTTCAGCGCGTCGGCAGACAAGAATTTATTCGATTATATTATCCTGAGTTTACACTTTAGCGAAGGTACATATTGACTATGTGGTCGACTGTGCTGGACTGAGGGCTGGGAGTACTAGAAAAACATAGAATGTGCCAGCTGCTTCTCCCGGGCATGCTGTATAAACCAGCTAAGTGATTTGAGAGTTTCAGTGTATTGTAGGCAATGTACTGACAACCCGCCACTATAGCAGACCTCACATCACTATACAGATCGCCACTATACCTACAGATCTTCCTGGAATAACTCTCAAATCTTGTCAGACGGGGTGAAACGACCTTTGTTTAGATGGTTGACGCTCTGCCCCCACTTGGTAACCCGGAGCACACTGGAGGAAGGTTCAGCCTGCATGTAGACCATGTTGCGACTGTGGCCATGTACCACTGTGGTCATGTTGCTCACCTGAGGATGACGGAATGGTCTTCAATCTCGACGGAGCCGAGCGCGTTGTTGAGCGCGAACAGCATGTCCTGCCCCTTGAGGCCGGAGCCGCGCCCGTCAGCCTGCATGTACACGACGTTGCGACTGGTCGTCATGTAGGTATGGTATCCTGTATTAGTCACACAAACATGGTCTTTGACGGAAGCACAAAAGTCCAAACTCAAGGTTTGCCAACGCGTCATGGAGCGTAGCATTCTGTGAGTGAAAAGAATCGACCGTGTAAGAAACACAACCCTTCGCTCCAAAACCGGCATAATAGACGTTGGCAAAAAGTCTGCCAAGTTGAAGTGGGACTGGGCAGGACATGTCTGCCGAATGCACCCCGAAAGGTGGGCTAAAATAGCGACAGAGTGGGTGCCACAAGATGGTCGTCGAAGTAGAGGCCGGCCTCGCAGAAGATGGAGAGATGACTTGGAGGCATTCCTTCCAAACTCAGCTAGAAACTCAAGACCGAGACGTGTGGCGTGAAAGAGGGGAGGCCTTTGCCCTGCAGTGGGACACTATACAGGCTACTTAAAAAAAAAAAGTCGCTTATTAAGTTCGCTAAACTGATCAAACTTTAAGTCGATTCTAGCAGAGCTACCATAAGAACAGAGACGTAATAAAAACTCATATTTTTTTAACGCAAATCATTGAACAATAATCCGTATCAAGAACAAAACAAGGCCATTGTTACAGCGAGATAAATAACCTTTTGTTTGATCGAATTGCTATTAATGAGGTTAAAAAACAAGAATTAAATATGTTTTTAATACCAAACTACATTTCTTGACATCATTAATTTAAACAAGCCGATATCATCGTTTAATCATGATAAATGATCATTAGCATCTGTTCAAACACCAAATTGGGTACACTTTTCAAAGTATGTAAATATTAATTTCAAAACAAATATTCGTAGTACGATTCATTGTGTATCACGCACGCACGAGCAAATTGAGTTGTCAGTGAAGTCAATTTAATACCTATTAATTATTCTTGTAACCGTTTGTGTTCCACTGACTAAAAATACTGAAGAGAGAAAGACAGAATATAGAATATGAGAAGAGCTATAATGGAAAGCCCTTCTGTATGGTATCTTGGGGGTTTTAAATTTGCTCGTTCCGGAGAAAAATTTCAGTTTCGAACTAGATGGCGTTAGCTGCGGCTAAAATTTTGACAGGTCGTACAACGCTGTTCTGGCGTTTTCGTTTCACGCAATGTTTGACAAATAAGTTTAAGTGTAAAATTTATAGTTTAGAAGGCTTTCTTAGTGCTGCTTTATTGAAAAATTAACTACAGATAAGCAAAATACAGCTTTCGGATATGTAAAAAGATTGATTCGACAAAATTAGAAACGATATATATAGTCAATAGATTTTTCCGTGCAAAGAAACGTTTTTTTTAGCCAGTTTCAGCGCCCTCTGAAGGAACTCACAAGTATCGTGCTTAAAATTCCCGAAATAAGTCAAATCATTGAATGGTGAACACCATCTGACTGACTTTGCTTATGGTTTGCTTTAAAAAAAAACCCGCGCTTTTGACCTAATACCTAAACATTGCTATATAAAAAATATCTCAGGCGCTCACCAACAGCGAAGTTTTCCGTCACGGCATTCGTATTAGGTCCTGAATACACGTGGAAGATCAGCGGGTATTTAGTGTTGGTGTCGTTCAAATCCAAACCAGGGGGAAGGTGCAATCTCACAGGTGCTGGGAAACCGTTCTCCAGGGGAACCGTGAAGATGAGGCTCTGCGGGCGCGCTTTGCCGACCAGGTTCTGACGGACCTGGTTGTTGTCTTCCCACGTGTACAGGACGGTGGCATTCTGTTAGGATAAATATATGAACTAAAATAAACAAAGCTTTTATAAAGGTTTAGGTACCCCTTAGGCTGGCGGTGGTGCCATCCATCAAGTTTGCATATTATAGCAGATTATGATTGTTATAACCAGTGTTTATCAAATTAAATGCCACTCGATAAAAAAACTAATAATTATTATAGAAGCTAATACTTACCCAGGGGTCCACGATGAAGACAGCTGAAGGTTCATTAGTAGAAGAGCAGGTGATGGTCAGGTAGGAGCCTCCTAAACTGGCAGTAGCTGTAGCCCAGGTGCACTCCCCTCCGTCCGGCATCTGTATGTTGCAGGAAACGCAGCCGTCGCGCGCGCCCGCCACGTATTGTAGCTGATGGTAACTATGGGAGAAGGTACTTATATCCTCACCCAGGGGTCCACTATGAAGACAGCTGAAGGTTCATTAGTAGAAGAGCAGGTGATGGTCAAGTAGGAGCCTCCTAAACTGGCAGTAGCGGTGGCCCAGGTGCACTCCCCTCCGTCGGGCATCTGTATGTTGCAGGAGACGCAGCCGTCGCGCGCGCCCGCCACGTGCACTTGCGTGCGCCATGGTTGGTCTGTGACCGTGCGCGTGTAGTAACTGGGTAAAGATTCTTTTATTTTATTTGTTGGCCTAATGATTTTATGTGCCTCATTTGGCAGGGAACTGAGTCTCTGGCTTATGAGTTGGATGGTCTGGTATTTTCTTTGTTGTTGAATTCTATTTATAATTTTTCCAGATATTGCGAAAGCCAGATCATCATCGTAGTTGGAGTGATGAGTTGGACGCATTTATTACAGATTGGCACCATAAGAGTCAAAGTAGAATAGGGTGGAGGAGAGAAGAGGAATGCTTTTTCCGAGCAGTAGGATGTCTACATAAGATAAGGGTTCCATAGTTATGGAAATTAAAATTATCTGTATCCAATAACCAGGTGCTGCTAGATGAAACCTTGGAAGTCTTGCCAAATGAAGATCATAATTACAACTTACTAAGCAACGCGATCCTCATTCATCCCCACGAAGTTGTTGACGGTGTAGAACCCAGGAGTGATGGAAGTCGAGACGATCTGTCCATTCAGTCTCTGCGATACAACCAGGTGCTGCCAGACGATGCCATCGGTCTGCCTCTCGGACCAGCGCGTGCCGATGTAGAAGTCTCCGTTGCGACCGAACCTGGGCAATGGGATTGGCACCCAGCCGTTTGGTGCTTCGCGAATCTCTTGCTAAAAGAATAAACTTATAAAAAATCTGTTTTAAATTGTAGGTAGAAATATAATAATTTAAAGCCGATGTAGCGAATTTGGGTTATAAAGGTACAGACATTCTGTGTAACGTTGTTATTGCAACCGAACAATGCGATAGGCAACCAGCCGTTCGGTACCTCGCGAATCTCTTGCTTAAGAAAAGTTTGAAGTTATAGACATTCTGTGTTAAATTGTAGGAAAAAAAGAATTTCCATTACGGTACGGTCGAACTTGGGTAGAGTTCAACACGCGTTGTTTATACTAGAAAGTTTGTTGAATAAATTCGCTGAAAACAAGACATTAAACTGAACACTTAAGTTTCCATAAGAAGGTAAAGATTTACACTGGTGGTGGACTACCACTGAAAAGTCAGCCAAACTAGCTGCAATATCAGGTTTCCCTCGTAAATAAACAGTAGGTGTACTAACACCAAAGAAATCAACTAGAATCCTCACCTCATAACTAGCAATAGACCCATTGCTGATCTTATAAATCCTGAAGACGGAGTAGTTCTGTCTCCTGTTGAGCCAGTGCACGGCCAGCTCGTCCCCCGTGGGCCAGGTCACTCCCCCCAACACGTGGTCTGCTGTTACTTCTTCAGGAGCTGGTATTTCTATGTATGTGACGTTGCCGGTGGCTGTAAGCGCTGCGAGGTCTACTACGCGTAGACGGACGTCTGGGTTTTTGTGGCCCACCTGTGCGATAAGGAAAATAGAGCAAATGAGTTCCATCTGGCCTCGAGCTAAGAAAAACTTGTATAGTAAGGAATCGAAGACGTGGGCGACATGCCTCATTCCTAGTTATTTTGAATTATTAGAAGCATATGTGCTATCTTTTCTAGACAACAAACTGCTTGGCGTGAACTTTTTGTGACTTCGAAGGGGGAAAAGTAGGTCGAAACCACCACCCTTGTTGTTTTTTTCTAGTTTAAGTAAATTATTAAAATCCTTACCCATTCCAAAGGCTGTGCAATCCTTATTAAAAACTCTATTTCGTACTGCATGCGCA
This sequence comes from Scrobipalpa atriplicella, assembly GCA_029255725.1. NCBI lineage: Eukaryota > Metazoa > Arthropoda > Insecta > Lepidoptera > Gelechiidae > Scrobipalpa > Scrobipalpa atriplicella. The sequence goes on from JARACY010000204.1 coordinate 88,607, forward strand.
ACAACGATCTGTACAGATTTTTCAAATGCATTCGCATTGCTTTCTGCTAAATAAATCACCAACTTGTACACCAGATCGAACCCTTCGTCGCGGTGTGGGGGAGGGGGCGGTGAGGTACGAATTCAGCGCGGGGGTAGCCGTGCGCGCTCTTTAGCATTAACTAATATTTACAATTCTTTGCTCATTCCTTACCTTAGGGTATTTCAGGTTCTTAAGCTCAGGATAAAGGTCATCGGGGTCGGTCTTGTCGACCCAGTAGTAGTAGGAGTATGTGTCGACCTCGGTGTCGTCGAAGCTGGCGAATGCGAGGTACGACCCATCGGTGGAGAACCAGGTCGCCTGGCCGGTTGACATCACGTCCTCTGGCGATGTGAAACATCAAGTTAGATTGCCCTACAGGAATTGAACTAGATATGTTTTAAAAAATAAGAGTTAAAAAATAAGAGATATCTCTTATTCTCCTTCTCTATAGAAAGAGACCATCTCATTCTTTATCTCTTATTTTGACCAATCGTGGGACTATCGCCTAAATTGCAATCAACATACCGAAATTGCAGTGTCCCTTTATGACGTTTATAGTATAACCTAAGCTCAGGTATCCGTGTTAACTTGGAGTATGCTCATTCATAAATGCTCCAGACTATCTACCAGTAACAAAATACAGTCTTAGTCAAAATAACAACTCTGTAGCGAAAGCTTGAGATACTTGAGATACAAAAGCTTACGGACAAGCCTGTTAGCTTGTAACACATGCATTTTTATGATAACATAATGGTATCGATTCATATGCGCAAAAATCACTAAATTTTGACTAAAATAAGAGTACAGAAAGGGACGGCAACAATTTTGGTTAAGATTTAGTTAAGTCATGCTCTCCACGAATCTATAGCAAGCATTATCTATCTACGTTCCACACTACAACCACTACAACTAACAATCATAAACTAACCAAACACCTCGCTACTATTCGACCTTTAGACCTGAGTTGCTTACACTATAACCTGTGACTATAACATAAAATGTCTACCAAAACGTGTACCTTCATACACCCAATCCGTGTGTCCATTGTACACGACTCCGGGTATGCCATCGGTAGTGATCTGTATGGCCTGAGTGGAGTTCTCGGGGAGGTAGTACACGTTGTTGTCCAATACGTAGGCCAGCGAGTGACCGCCGCCGAACAAACACAGCTGCAGGCGCTGGTGGTCCGCTATACGGACTATGTTCCTGTGAAATTCAGGAGATAAGTAAAATATAAATATGAATAAATAACTACTGATAGAGAAGCATCCAAAGACTATCAAACGAGTGAAAATATTGCACAATATTTGCTTGTGCATCGCAATCGAAGCCGGTGCTCTAGATAACACATGAGATATTAGACTCTAGGGCCTCTAGCCTTCTGAGCGACTCAGTAACAGAAAACAATGCCAGCAATGGATTTCATGCGACTGGCATAATGAGTGACAGGACTATTATTTTTTTTAATTATTTTAGAACTTACGTAGACTCGATGTGGTAAAGCGTATACAGAGCGGTCCTAGAATGCCTGTATACCTGAAATCAAAGTATATTGGTATTTTTTTAAATAGCCTTTAGGTCGTCCCACTGCTAGGCAAAGGCCTCCCGTTTATTTATCTAGGGGTCTCTATTTACAGCCTATGTTTATTAAATTAACAAATGCAAGCTTCCGCTTGTATCATAAGATTTGGAACAAAACTATAAGATATTTAATTGTATTCAGTTTTAGGATTCAAACAAAAATATTTATCAGCTAAGAGAGATTAGCTTACAACCTTTATCTTGCCAGATTATAATACATAGAGATAATTACATTACAGCGGCGGCATCTAGATTATGAATAACTTTGTTTTATGATCCGGATAACAGATAGATAAATAATACAATTCGTGACATGGTTCAGAAATTGATATCAAATAATTATATCAAACTATCCGCTTCGCAGTTTCACAGTTTAAGTGAGATTTTCGGTAGGAATATAGTATCTCCCTGCGGTAAAAAGTTGTCTATTTGTTATTGCAGGCTCTTACCAATCTGTATCTAGCAAGCAGTTTAAAAAGAGTTGAATTTATTCATTCAGAAATTCGCATCAATACTGTTCTGTATGTTCAGTAGCATAATAATAATATTAAACGTACCTGTTCTACTTCGCTAGAAGCAAGAATGTACTCTCTGTCAGCTGACAGGATTGGGTTAGACGTGTTCAGGAATTCCTGTGAGAATAACATAAATGTAAGCTCTCCGCAATTTGTGACAAGTTACCACAGAATGTTTAGAAAATCTGATTCAGTTGCTTATATTTAGTTGTGATACTCGTGATATAGTTTTTGTTGTATTACTAGTTACGTTACGGTGCCAGTTTTATTTGCAGTCGGGCCTTATACCTACTTATTTGGCAGTCTCCTGTAGTAATAGTAATAACAAACTTCCATGCTGGACTGGAAGCGATAGAAAAACATAGAATGTGCCAGCTGCATCTCCTCCCGGGCATGCTGTAAAAACCAGCTAAGGGATTCGAGGGTTTCAGTATATTGTAATTTAGGCGATGGGCTGACAACCTGTCACTACAGCAATATACAGATCTATCTTAAACAACCCTCAAAACATGTCAGACGTGGCGGAACGACCTTTTTTTGGGTCGTTGACGCTCTGCCTACCCCTATAAGGGATAAAGGCGTGATTTATGTATGTATGTATGTATGTATGTATGTAAGTTTGTTTTAACCCTGACACTAGTATAGTGACTATACTCACCATTAATTCGTCCGACACAAGGACCCTGCTCTCGAGCGTGGGCACATCAAACACGTAGATGCCGTCATCGTCCGGGTCTGCCACCGTGTATGTGAATTCAGTATCTGAAATATAAGTTAGGATATAATATACTCATCTAAGTATGATCTGCTTGATGATTCCACACATACTTACACACACAAGGTAGTAGGCGCGATATCATGGAATCAGATTTCCAAAAATATGTAGGTACATATCGTGAACAGTCGCTGTTAACTTGTATGGAAAATTGCAAGTATCTTTGTACTATTTACCATGAAAAGCTACCACATTCCATCAGTAAAACTAATAAATATGTTATACCTGAGATCCATATCCCGGAGAAGCCGCGTTGGGCGAACTGTCCACTGAGCCAGTCCTGCAGCGAGACCGGCGTTTGCGCAGCCGATGCCGCCACCAGCGCCGCGCACACACACCACCACAACCCTCGTGTCTATGCAAACCAAGCATTACTAAACACAGCAGTGGACTTATTTTCGAAGTAGGTTATATTATAGTTCTTCTTACTTCTCGACCTTTTCGGCCTCCTAACCCTCAAAAAATTTAGTATTGAAGCGTTTGATTTCAGAGCATGTCTTCAGTCTTTCATGCGAGCGAGAGCGATATGGACTGAGAGCGATAAAAACAGGATTTACAGCTGCTTGTCTACCTAGAAAAACTGTAGTAAAAAGTTGTACCACTGTTGGTACCAGTAAAAGGAACCGCCGGCTCCGAGCCGAAGGGTTAATCCACACAGGGTTTCAGAAAACAATTTTTTACTTCGCTCTGCCTACACCATAAGGCATAAAAATAATAATCATATTATAACATTTCGAACTACTAAGATATACCTATCTTAAGGGGATTTTACAAATTGCAAATAACAGGAAACATATTATAACGAATTGAGGTACTTACCATTTTAATTTCTAAATAGGTGGCGACCACTACAATCGCGCAGCCAACGCGACTGTCTTAGCACTATCTTTGAATTACAACTTATCCATTGATAAGTGAATATCTATATAGATATTATTGACCGAATTTATATATCGTATAATAAAGGCTCATTATACCAGATATCAGCTAAATAATAAAATTCTTTACAAGTTTTATTGTCCAAGAAATACTACTTAAAATCTTCGAACAGTTCAATTTTTTTTTGCATTTTTGGAATGACAAAATCGTATGTGTAACAATAATGTATGTAATTTATAAAAACATTTTTTTTTACAAGTAAGTAAAGTAGGTACTTTATTATCCAATAAAAAGTCCGAAAACCTTAAAAATTTAATTTGTTTTATTCTAAGGTTTAGTATTTGTTATAATTTATAAATATTAAACATTGTGTGTATAAATATTAAAACCTTAGTTTCAAATAGGATAACTAAATATTTGTCGTAATTTTTTTTGGGGTTCGGTTTATCTAGTAGGATAATTGAAAGAAAACTAATAAATAAGTAGGATATTACGTTTATTGAACATCAAGTCAGTGAAGAACTTTCGATAAAAAACAAAATTCCATAGAAAACCTTCCAAGACCTGGCTAAATAGTTTAATTTCTGGCTAACTAGTCTAAGTTCTCTAAACTCAGATTAAAAAATCACTTTCAGCACACTACAGTAAGTTTTGGTATCCATAAAAGTTCCAATATTTAGAGTCCACCAGCTTCAATTCACGTGCGTGTCTTCTCGGAATAAGTTGATGCATTCATAATTTTTTCTTGTCCAAAATGTCTCCAATATTATCAATGTCCAAATTCATTATATTCATAATAATCTTGAGTATGTCAACAGCTTCAGCAGACGGAAGATTCGTAGTCATATCATACAGGTAAATTGTGACTGTATGTATCAATGCCCAAACAAGCTAAGAGTTAAGCGAGTTTCGGGAAACGCAGACTTCTCAAAACTTCTCGACGGCAATCATTACATGTTGCAACATAAATCAGCGTCGACGATAGCGTTTGTCTCTGCGCAGAGTGCCGCCATGTTGTCTCTCGGTTCAATCAAGCGACTGCGGTACTCCGACGACCAAATAAATCATAGGATTTCCTCCAAGCGTGCCTTTCTATAACATTTGTATAAAACAAACTTTCAGGTTCAAGTCTCGTAAGCGGTTTCCATTATAATCTCGAATCCATATATCCATTTAAGACCTATATGAGTGCGACTATTGATAAACATACAACTAAATTAATCTTCTAACAAAAAAAATTAAAAATCAATTCTTAAAAATGTCTTGAAGACCATTATTAAACCTGAAAAAGAAAGTCGAGCAAGCGACAAAGGATTAAAATGTATAGTGTGATAGAATGAGCGACTGAATATACGTTGTTGTGTATGTGTGTGAGTATAGATGTGAGGTGTGGTTGTATATGTGTGTGTGTGTGTTTGTGTGTGTATGTGGGGTGGAGTGTGGGAGTGCGAGTGGGACGGACCGTGCTAGTGTCGGCGGTCTCGATCGCGATGCCGGCGCAGCTCCTGCAAGCGTCGCTCGTGTTCCTCCATGTGTTTACGTCTCTGTTCCTCTTTTACTGCGATCTGAAAATAATCACATATTACTACATGTGCTCGGAGTATAGAAGCAATGGTATAAAAGAAAATAACTCTTACAAAATTACCGTTTCGGCCGACAGCGGCAGCCAGTATATGCAGGGCGTGGTTTTAGTCTTTCTGAACAAGTCATCTAAAAGTTTCGCGGGAGCTTCTTCCTCTTTCTTCTTGAATTTACGAGCTGGAACCAAAAACAAACAATAAAATATCCCACAATTCACAAATTCAAACATCTTATCTACTTGATAAGATTAAATTGGATATACATATGCACCCAGGCTATCCTAATCTCAATATATTTTAATTAATAAGTTTATCATCACAGGCTATTTGGATTTTTTAAATCTATTTACCTGGCTCAGGGCTGCGTTCCTGGGACCGCGGGCGCCTCTTATCAAAGACGCGGTCATCGCGCCGCAGTCTATCTTTCATCCCTTCCTTTTCCTTATCATTCTTGCCCAAGTCCCACTCACGCATTGCCGCCTTCCTTTCCCAAGGCTTTTCCTGTGAATAGAAGATTATTTGAAATTGTGAAGTATTTGTTTGGTGTTGTGAAAGTACCTACATTCATAGGGTGCAAAGGACAGTGTCCTGAATGAAATTGGTTACTCAGTTAACAAAAACCTCTTTCACAAAGAAATGTTCACTTAGTGAATCCTTACCAATTCTCCTCGTTCCCTCTTCATGTCTTGCTCCCTTAGCCAATCTTCTACAGTTCCTGGAATAGCTGATACGGGTGTTGTGTCATTTTCTTCATTTATCCTGGCTTTTTCAAACGCCTCTGGTGTAGAGAAATCAACTTGCAAGGTCTTCGGATTTGACACAGGCCAGGTTACACCATGCAATGCATGACGAGTTTCAACAGCTTGGCTAAAACAAAAACAAATATTTATAAAAACAATCAAAAGTCAAAAGTATTTCATGTAAGGATTTGAGTTTTAGGTAAATTACTTACTCTTCATTCTCATATTGAACAAAACATTTAGACTTAATTCTGTCTATCCAGAATCCATTCTCAGCAATCCTTCCAGTCCTCTGTAGCAAATTCTTAAGCTGTGGCAATGTGAAAGGCCTCACCAAGTTGGTTATGTACAAGACGTTGGACTGTTTGTGCCTTGGAGGACTTGGTGGTCTTGCGATAATGCTGTCATTCTCCTTCACAATAGATATTCTTCTGTTAGCAGAAAGATTTGTCTCTCTCTTAATGTTTTCTTTACTGTCCATCTCATCAGGATCTGTTCTATCCAAGTTTTCTGTGTTGTCAATAATAATTTTAGGCAACACAGGTCTTTCAATCCTTTCAGTCACATCAATCCTTTTATGCTTTTTCTCTTCAATCACTTCTTCAAACTCAACAGGTTTAACATCCGGTATGATTTCTTTGAGAACATCAGTAGAAATTGTGATTGATTTTTGAGTAGTCAATTTGGGTCGTGCACCCCATTTCCGTTTTCTATTAACAACAAAAGGTGTTGTTGGGCCGTTTTGAACAGAATCATCTTGTGTGCTGTCCGAGCGTTCAATCTCCTTACTCCTGTGTCTTTCCATAGATTCAACTGTATCTTTCTCCTTGTGTCTTTCCATAGATTCATCTGCATCTTTCTCCTTGTCTGAATCAATGGACATTTTTCTGGACTTCTTCTTTTGTTCGACATTCACAGAGCTTTCTACAACATCGGTATCATTAGTGGTTATAGACCTGTTTTTATTGGCAGACTTCTTTTCCTCTGAGACACTTTTATGATTTTTATCTTGATTAATACTTACCTCATCCTTGTGAGATGCCCTATCCTTGTCAGTGGAATTGTCTGCCTCTTCCTTCTTTGACTCCTCTTCTTGTTCGCTGGGTTTAGATTCTGCAGAATCTATTTTGCTATCGTCAGCTTCTGCATGGATTTCCAAAACTTCAGATTTCTCCACTGAATCACTTCTTCTGCGCTCTGGACTCTCTTTGACAGGTGTATTTTCCTCATTCTGAGTATCAGCTTTTGGTGAAACCACTGTAGTGTCAGCATCAGATGCCTTACTTTGTTGTTCTCTATCTTCACTACTCTCTTTTGTCTGTGTATCTGGTTCAGCAGTTTTAGTTTCTTCAGTTGTTGTAGACACTGGTGTCTCATCTGAGACTGATTCACTCTTATGTTCAGTGCTTTGGCTTATTTCATTCTCAGACTTCTCAGTAGCTTTTTCTGTAACATTTTCTGCTTCTGGTTCATCACCTTGACTATCATGATTTTTATCAGATTCATCTTTAGACTCACGAGTCCTCTTGGAACGCCTGCTTCGCTTCTTCTCATCCACTCCTTCAGAGCTAGGAGTATCGCTGGAGCTAGTAGCGCGCGAATGCTTCCTTTTGCTCCGAGGAGACCTATCAGCTCTCTCTGGGGTCGAGGGCGGTCGAGTCAAGCATATCTTCAATTTTTGAATTTCGCCGACATCTCCAGACGCTTCAGCTGTTTTCACTTGCCATACCTGATCCTGTGATTCTTCCGGGCTGACTTCCTTGACAGGAGTGGTTGGCGCCTCTTTTACGGGTTCCTCGACAGTCTGTACTACGTCACGCACTGGACTGCCTTCCTCAGACTCATTTTCAGAAGAAGTCGATTGCTTACGACGTCTTGTTCTAGTGCGTTTCACCTTTTCAACTTTTTTCTCAGGCGAAGCCTTCGTTTTTTTAGTAGCCGTGCGTTCACTTTTGCGACGCATTATTTATCCTGTAAAAAAGTATGTAAGGGTTAAAATATGATTTGTTTTAAAACGCAAAATTAACAAAACAATGGTTAAATGCCAATGCCGGTACCTGTGTGGACCTAAAAACAACTTTAATTCGAAATTAAAATCTCAGCGTGCGATTTTGCAAACTAGATAAGCTTCACCGCCATATTGATTTTCATTTTTTTTTTTTTTTCATTTGTGTTGCCATTCTTAAATTGTCTATGGTTTTGTACCGTACAGACGAGCGGATCAAACTTTATTTCAAATCTGGCTTCTAAATCGATCGATTATTGACATTATATTTATAACACTAGTGTATGACAGCCACCTTCGTCAAAAATCTGTCAAAAACTGTCAAGTCAAGTGATAGCCGAGAAGAATTTTCCTTTGGATTTGCTCTACATTTTACTGAAATGTGCATTATATTGTAAAGTCCTAACAATGTAAAGGTACGTCAATAAGTTTAAAACAAATCACGATGTAGGATGGCTATTGTATCAGTTTGGTTTCAAGTGCTAATGCGGTAATAGAATATTCATGGTTACCTTTTGTTTCAGATATTATGGGCTGTTTATGTCATACTTGTGGATCGGCGTGCTATTTACGTGTGTTTAGACGTGCGGCAGTGTATGTAGAATGATATCAAACTGTTAAAAGCCCCGCTTGTAATTTCATCATGGGTAACCAAAACAGTTGCTGTTGTTACCGCAGTCCTTCGCCGATCAGGAAGGACATCGTCAAACTCGAGGACTACCTGCCTGAGGGAGAGGTAAGCTCAAATAACATACAGCACATCAGCGAAAGAGAGCCCGATGATGGAGATATCGACCCCTCACAAGATCCAATTGCTGGTACAATTTTTATGGAACGATCTAAGGCGTCTATCGAAAACGGGATGACTAGAAAGAGGAGTCAACATCAAATTGCAGACAATAAGCTCAAAAAAAGCAGTTCCTGTTCGACAATTTATTTAGATGATAGTACAGTGTCTCAACCTAATCTTAAAAATACTGTGAAATGTGTTGCTCTTGCAATTTATTACCACATTAAGAACAGAACATCAGAACGCAGGCATGATATATTTGATGAAAAACTTCACCCATTGAATAAGGAGGGTGTAAGTGATGATTATGACAAATATAACCCTGAACACAAGCAAATTTATAAATTTGTCCGAACATTATTCAATGCTGCTCAGTTGACTGCTGAATGTGCTATCATTACTCTGGTTTACTTGGAACGTCTCCTCATCTGTGCTGAACTTGACATTGCTCCCTCAAACTGGAAGAGAATAGTCCTAGGTGCAATTTTACTTGCAAGTAAAGTGTGGGATGACCAGGCTGTCTGGAATGTAGACTACTGTCAGATCTTAAAAGACATAACAGTGGAAGACATGAATGAGCTGGAACGCCAATTCTTAGAAATGTTGCAATTCAATATCAATGTTCCATCTAGTGTTTATGCAAAGTATTATTTTGATCTCCGCACTCTCGCTGAAGCAAACGACTTGGCTTTCCCCAGTGAGCCTCTCAGCAAAGAAAGGGCACAGAAGTTGGAAGCAATGTCAAGGGTCATGGAAGACAAGATTACAGCTGAAGTTGTAAAGAACGGAATTAAAAAATGGTCTAGCTTGGACAATGTCAATTCAGGCGGTGGAGTGAGGAGAAGTGTGGCCATATTGTCTTAATTCTAAGTCTTGAGCCAAAATTGGATCCAAATGGAAATCACAAATTTCTTTTTAATATTTGTGTATTTTGTAAGAATGTACTGCTTGTATTTAGAAATTTTGCACCAATTGCAAATCATTTCCTTATTTGGTTGAAATAAGCTTCAGTATTTGTTTGAGTAAGTTACAGACAAAACTGCCAAACTGCCTTTTATGATCTGCTAGAAATCCAGTAAAAAATGGTAGTCTTCTATCATGTCAATATTTATGTCTAAACCTAGTGTAAGAACTAAGATGTAAGCTGAATTTTTTAAAGTAACTGAGTTATTCTTATTTAACTAAACGTGCACAACTGCAAATTAATTAATTGATTATAGTAATTTTACTGATTGCAGAAACAAGTTGACTCACTTGTAGACCTTGCAGTCAAAAAGGAAATTAAAGACTTTTATGTGGTCCAATGTTAATTTTAAATTCCTAATTATGATCACTACTTAATATTTTTATTTGTGAACATGATTTTTATATTTATTGGCTTCCATTTTTATTTAATCTCTTAGTTTTTAGAAGCACTATGCTTCCAAAAATATTCTGCTTAGTGTAATTTAGAATACTAGTATGTGCAACTGAAATTTGACTGAATTAAGGATCTTGTGATTGTGGAATGAATGTCTTAGTCAACAGTTATACTTTATTATTTTATATTATGAATGCATTTAGAATTCAGTGCTAGTTTTAAAAATATGCCAAATTGTTATTTTGTATATCAAATTATATTAGTAATTGATCAATTTGATCATAGACAGAATTGTTCCAAGTAGTTTGTTTCTCATTATAAAATTTCAATACTTACATAATACAAATTAATGTATAATTTATATTCTCATTTGAACAATTTGATTTCATTGTTCCATTATTGTTTATGATGTGATTGAATTAATTATACAATCTACATGTTATGTATCTTAAATGTAATAAATAAGCAGAATAAACATTTTATATGAGACTTAAAATGGTTTTTGATTCACTAGGATCAATTAAATAATTATGCAAAAATCATCATCCAAATACAATGTTGTCAGTATAAAATTAGACTGGTCTCTTTCAGATCAAATAAAACCAAGGACAGTATTATTTAATTTTCTAATTATTTACATATAAAACATTTCTAAGCTAAAGGTTTCAGGTCTTTCAACAAGGAACTGTAGCTTTCAAACATTTCTACAACTTCACTCTTCTTGTTGATCTGATCATCGAACTCTGGTCCAACTGCCCAAAGGGTCTCCAAGTCATACACTTGCCGCACCTTATCTGAGAATATGTGTAATGCAATATTGCCTGAAACAAAATTTGTTACAATTTATAAAAATGCTCAGAATAAAAATCAAAGTAAAACTGCACTTGTCTGGTAATACCTACATGTATACATTTATTTATTTATTTATTTATTTATAAAACTTTATTGCACAATGTACAAAAGGCGGGCCTAATGCCACGCGGCATTACACAACACAACGTCAACACTCTACATAAAAAGTTCACACTTGAGAATGTGGTTCTAAAATCAGAAAACCTACCTAAATCTAAAGCTATCCACTCCTCAGAATCCTTGCCCTCTAATCTCGGTATTGGATCATTCTTATGACATTTCTTCTTATAAACTTTTCTGACAAACTCTGCAAGAGCCTTTATGTGCCGCTTACTTCGTGCGCTAACAACACAGATGTATTCACAGTAATTGATCTCTCTTGGCACTGTAGCTACAAATATATCTCTAGAGTTTTCTCTTTGAAGTAAATTTACGAGATGGTCTATTTCAAAGACATCATTCTGCCCTCCTGAAATAAGAAAAAAAAATTATAAATAAGATGGAATCTTTATACTTGGCATTTGTCATAATCCTGAATTTGACTCTCTGACCCAATATTATACCTAATTAGTAAAAAAACTGTGGAAACTTACTTTCCAAATTAATTCCGTCGAATTCATCACTTAGTATAGGATATTTGTCCTGCTGATGTATCTCATCAATGGTGTGCTCTATAACAGGTGAATTTTCTTCTGTTATCACTTGGTACTTGCTCGCTATGGCTGGCGATGTTTGATTATTTATTTTCGATGTGTGTCGAGGATATTCTGAACAAACTCCGCAGTGTATTTGCCTAAAATGTGTAATCCTACACACTGAGATTTGCGTAGGTAAACATGGTGGTTTCCGTACGTAGGAGAGAGACCGTGACACTATTTTTTTTAGCATGATTCTGAATTTTATTGTTCAAACAAACTTTCAACAGTTTACATAATTTTATTTACTTTTATGTCGAAAATAGGTGCACAGTGGAAAATCTTTGATTCTAACCTCAAAAAATAAATGTCAAAAGTTCAAATCAAAACCAGATAATTCGGATACACATTTTTATTTTACGCTTTGATTTGTTAGAGCTGCACTAATCGATCGATTCTTGTTCATTACGTTTTTATTATCATCAAATGGCAACATTAATGTTTTGAAAACGCGGTAGATTTATTTACGCAAGCAAATCGAATCGACTGGAATCGACCACGCACGCCATCAAGACACGCCATGCACACGCCAGCCACGATGATAAGAGTCCAAGGTCTATCGCTCTGAGCCTGGGCTCTCGATGATGGGTTCGAATTCCACATCTGATGTCAATTCATCATAATAATGTTTTTCCAGGCTGTCTATCTGATTTTCTGTCAAGAAAGAGGATTTCGTGCTTCGATGGGCATGTTTCCGGTCGCTGTCTTTGATTGTGGTCGTTATCATCACACAAAACATGTCCGAACGGCCTATTTAGGAGGTAAAGGTGTGACAGTAAGTCAGGCTCTCAAAATGTGGACCAAACGAGTCACACCGCACGCAACATCAGTAACGTAACTTATCATTACCACCATTTATATAGGTATCTAACTAATTGTGCCACCTGGATTTATCAGCTTGACTCAACGGTTTTAATCTTATCTTTGTTATTGATAGGCGTGGGCCAGTGCAGTTTATTCTTTTGTTGGAAACATAACACAAAACTTGTAATTAGTTTATTTGAAATATAAATATACCTAACGAAAATAACAAATAAACCACTGGAAATCCTTGTTACTTTTGAAGATGTGAAAAGTTTTAAATAACTTCAAAAAGAAAAGTGACCTTTAATCTTGAATATGTGTTTTTTTTCTCCTGAACATCGCAATGGTGACTTGTGAGGTGGATCCGGAGATATCCGGGGAGGTGCTAGGGTGGAAGCTACCCACATGGCAAGCACTGCTGCTGCACAGAGTGCTGCCCTCTTGTGGGGGGCTGGCCGTATACCTAACCGTAACATGCTCCGATATAGCACTAATTTACGAACATTATAACAACGGACATAGCGGGTAAGTGTTGTATAAAACTAAATGAAGTTGTATAAAAAAAAAATGACGTTAAATAAACGTCAATAACTGACTTTTCTCAGAAGCACGGGCCTAACTACTTTTCTCACGATTTTCTGAGTTTTCAAATTGAGGCAAGATTTTTCCGCATTATTAAGTGGCCCCTACATTCAGGTCAGGGTAGGCTCGTATCCCTCGGTGGAGACATATATAATCTGATGCTGATGCTGCTGCTGATAAAATGGCCTTTGTTCATCAAGAAAACACTACCTGTCAGAATAAAGTATTTCCGAAGTATGTCCAATCAAAAGTTTTCTTACCACGTTGTATTAGGTACTAAAGTATAATAATAAACCTAGTTGATAAATCTTTGACCAGGATAGGAGCATTCTGCCTAGTCCTCATGTTCCTCCCGGCGCTGCTCTCTCTGGTGTTCACGCTGGCGTCTCCACCGCCCGGCCTCCAGACCGAGTCCTCAGCATGGGCAGTCACGATGGAGAAGAAGGAGGTCAAGTGGCTCGTCATGCAGTTTGTCAATTGCTTGTTTTTTCCCGTTGCTGCTATCGGGAGGTAAGATGTCGCATCGTAAATTAAAATTAGGAATATTTACAACTTTCTCAGTTTCTAATTAAAATTTTATAGCAAATTGGGCTGCTGAAAGCACCTCTTTATTAGAATGGTGTCAAATTCTAGCTGCCTACAATAGAGACTCTTAAATTGATAAATATGACCCACAGTGGTTAAGGAAGTAAACTCTTGTTTTGTTCACCAAGAACTGAAAAAAAAAACTTTCACATAGTACTGGCGAAGACTACAGGATCGCACAACATAGAACCTTAACATGTTGAATCTAAGATTTGTAATATTATTGAGTATCCTATATTTACATCCAACATAATGATCGCACTGTTTTACAAAATGAACATATTTGTTTATTTATCACAGATACATGCACCAGATATTCTGGTGGATCGAAGCGGTCTTCGCCATCCGAGCTGAAGACCACCAGCGCATGAAGGATGCCATCCGTCGCGCTCGTAGGCCTTCACCCTTAGAGCTATATCTATTTCTGCAGGCGTTTATACACTCCGCACCTCACGCCATAGTTAATATCCTCGACCTGATGGCCAGGTTCAATAACCCTGCTTTTGGAAAAGGTTGGTAACATAACTTAAGTAATACCTATATTAATTCTGTGGTAATACAAATATTATACTTTGGTACCCAAAGATAAATTTATAATCTCTGAAGATGGCTGGCTCTTTCGAGAGAATTAATTCTAGTTAATTAGGTTGTATTAACATAACGTTTAAATTCACAAGTATCATGCTCTAAAATTCGGTAATTTAACATAATTAAAAAATGTTTTAGCAATAAATCTTAGAGCAAATTAGTAGGTAGGTAATTATTATTCCTATTTATTTCAGTATCAGTCCAGGCTATGAGTATCGTAGCATCAATAATGAGGATGGCAAGTACTGCGACCATTTACAGACGATTTGAAAGGGAAAAACTGTGTGGAAGAAAATACCCTTGGCAAACAAAAGTAGAAACAAACAACGATGAAAAAGTCGTTAAAACTGATCAAAATTTAGAAGAACCAATTTACGAACCAATTTTAAAGAAACCATCGCTATCGTCGCAAAAGTCTTCCGATAGCAAAAATTACGCGAAAAGCGATTTAATACGATTTTCATCCATCAAAACAGCAGACGCTGATAGGATTAAAGCAAATAGTGATCTTATCCAATTTTCACCATCAGAAGAACAAAAATCGCATCCATGGGACGATGAATATTATTCTGATTCTGGAACAAGTTCAGATTTTATACCAAACGAAGTTTTCAGACCATCTCAACGATCATCACAAACTATTAACAGCGACGAAGAATACGTCAGACCTATATCAATCATCGACAAAGTTGCACCTCGACGGCGGGACTTACCGATTGAAACGGTAGAGATAGTACCGCCTCCGGTGATCCCAGCCCCAAGACCGATGTCGCTGGCAATGTGGGCTGAGAGGATGGTTGAAAACGCAGAGAACATCCCAGCGTGGCTCTCAGCGCCACAGCGACGCAGACATGGTGACCAGTACGTGATACCCGAAGAGCCTGAGCTGCCACGCCGCGTGCCTAGATCCTTCATGCGCGGCCTAGAGCCACAGGATTTCACAGCCATGTTAGTTCAGTACCTCGGCTGGTACGCGTTCTTTATCTCCCGATTGCTCTCTATAGCAGCTTTCCTAAACAGCGTGCCTGTAGCTGCGATTATAATCTTGATGTCTCACTATCAAGTGATGCTGTTATTCCTGATTGTTCCTCAAGCGAGTACGGTGCGGAGGGCGTTCTACATATTCCTCGCGTTCATATACTTGTTCTGTTTGATGGAGTTCAAGATCCGTTTCCGGCATGTGCGGGTCTGGCATGTGTACTGGATTATAGTGTGCACTATAGAGACCATTGTGTTCGTGTCGGTGTGGGCCGTCGTGGGCAACAACTTCGGTGATTGGTGGAGAGACTTTGTAATAAAAATCGTATTCTACAATATGATCTTGAGTTACATGTGTTTACTTTTCTACTTCGTTTTATTAAAGCCGAGGGAAATTATTGTTTATATAAATAGGAATAAAAACGATGTATCTACCAAAGAATAATACAAACAATGTGAAATGGAATTTAGTACCTATTTTTAGTATTTTAGGAATAAATATGAATAAGTCAAATAAATAAGTCATTTGCTATATTTAACGCTGTGCTCTCCATTTGATCATGGATAATTGATTCATATAAATTATTCTCCTTATCGATCGATAGCATCACATCATTCATCATTATAGATAACCTACTTAAGTATTTCTATGAATTATTTGTACCTATTTAACTTACCTACCTACTAGTTATAATTTCACCATTTTGTGTCTATTGACAAGGAATATCAATTTTTTTTGTTCGGGATCCTCAAACGAAGGTTCAATGCGTAGGCGAATAACGACAAAATGTTATTGACAGTACCCATCTAACATTTAGGAGGTGTTTCCAGACAGTTGCAGGGTCACCATTAGATTATAAAAAACATTATCGATACCTAATCATTCGACAGACTGACAGTCCATCCATCTTACGGCGCTTATCTACTTACAACATTAATTTAGGAGTAATAAAAAACATCGAATATAATTTATACCAGCTCCTTCTCTTCCCAGACAAACTAAAAGATAGTCCAGCGATACCCAAGAGTTTCCGTGTATTTAAAATTTGAGCGAATAACTAACACACGTCACAAACATACATTATATAGTTCTATTTAAAACATCCCATAGAATTCATCAAAGTTGGGAGCTGTTGACGCCAGTTTGTCAAAGTTATAAGTTTTATTCCGTCAAAAAAATTTGCGTCATGTGTACATGTATAAGGCTTTTCAATACCAGCTACCATACCAGACCAGGTGCCATCTTTTGTGAGCTGTCTCGATACATTTCTTTGTCTGATTGCAGGATTGTTTGGCTCGATGCACCGTGTGTAAGTACCGCCTAATGGCAATAAACACAATACGTTACAGAAACACTCGTACTTCAAAGAAATCTTAGTACCAATTGAAGTGTTCCTTTTGTAACAGCTGTAACATTTTTAACAGGCGTTATTTTCGGAATTAGTAGGAAAAGCTTCTTAACCATCTTCAAATAAGATTTAAACTATAATTTTTTTCTAGGAAAATTTATAGGTAAATTATTTACAAGCCGAAAAATCTCCACTAAAGAATAATCTCAATCACTTCAGAAATTTATTTCAGTAGGTAACTTTTGATTTTAGCTATCTTCATCGTATAAAATGAGATATTGGTATTTATAAAATAAAATTAAATAAATAATAATGATTTTATAAGGTAAGAAAATAAAAGCAATTTTTAAGTTTTATTTCAAAGGAAAACTGTCTTTAATGCCCAACTCATTTATAAGTTCTTCCGTTCCTAAATACTTATTACTGGTAGATGGACCACATTATTTTTGTGATACGAGTAAGAATGTAATTTGTCCGAAAAGGGAAATTTTATTAGTGGCGGGCAGCGATAGCTCAAATATGTGAACAATTTCCAATAAAATCAATCAGAATTCCCAGTAGACCCAAACGTAGAAGGCCTACTGACTCAAACTTAGCAGTGAAATATACTCGTAGCTTTGCAACTAACTAGCAACCACAAAAAAGAAAAAAGAACAGTGTTTCTGATCCTGACCCGTTTGCGTCCTCAAATCCATCAACCCACCAATATTGGTCCTGTGGCCTTATCAGTTCTGTATTCAGATCCGCTTTTAGTTAGAGGGGCTAATTGAAAGTTTTAGAGAGTAGGTATCTCTTGGGAAATTGTTATAGGAAAATGATTTGTGTGTTTTTTACGCGATATAGTTGAAGCTTAACAACTATTTGAAATTAAAATACAAAATAGTCAAATTTCATTCCCACAGAAAACTCTAATAATTATGGGTGAAACAGGGCGGCCCGGCGGCAAACTTTGATCTTACAAATAACTCTTTGCTAATTTACCATTACACACGATAAACTTACTTGAAGACGTGAGACTGGAGATGAAAGTAAAAACTACCGAAAGAGGGGAGATGATTGTCCTGTAATCGACCGAACATTTGTATAATGCACACCATTATATGCGGTCCGGCGTCAAGTGTATTAAAAGATAAAAGATACAATATAACAGGAAGAAAAAAAACGCAAAATTTCATTAAACTTGACTTGACGGAAAGGTACCAAAACAAAATTAATTATCTTTCAATCATCCTGCTGCAATACCTACCTATCATTTAAGTATTTTAATTTTAGAACGAAGAAAATTAATAATGATTAATTAAACAAAATGAAAGTAAATTTTATGGGCTGGTTGTTAAGGTTAAATTTTTTTATTTTTTCAGAGAGCACAGTTTCGATTTTATTGATTTCGCCGGAAATCATGAAACTAAAAATCTTTCTCTGTGGAACATAGAACGAAATATAAAAAAAATATAAAATAAATATAATGCCCCGAGTGGACATTCCGGTAATTGGACCTTCGGTGTCTGAGGGGTAATTAAATTAAACCCTTAACTTAGGTTAATGAAAAATCTCGTTGTAGTTATCGTCTACTGGTAGTGGTGACTAAAGTCGCTCGTCTGCACAGTCTCTACAGTATAAGCATTGTGATATTCCCCGTAACGTGCCTGGACGTAGGCGCAGGCGCAATCATTCTCGATTATTTTTTGCAAATCTACCGCACCGCATCCCGCATCACCGGCGGAGATGAGAGCGCCAGCGACCGCAGGAAAACGATCATCATCATTACTTCCTACAGGATACTGCGGAACAAATAACACTTTCTTGGAAGTAAGGTCGACGACTGAGGGCAACAAAAAAGTATCTACGCGGTTCGGAGGAATATCTTCTTTGAATGTAACGGAAAAGATCTACCTAACAAAGTAGTAAGTAGGTACTAAAAAAATTTATCCTAGATAAAGTACACCTACTTAGTTTATTACACGTAAGTAGGTACACCTATTAAAGATATACACTGACATCATTGACAATTTGACACGTGGAAATCCTCCATTGACAATATTTTATGATTTATGTACAAAACATAAACCCTTATCAACATGCGATGTCCAAATCAATCTATGCCCAACAATTACACCATCGAATTTGACATGAACATTTACAATTTGTGGGCAATTACAATTACAGATACGTAGGTGACAAAATGTCAACAGCAGGAACTTATAATAGCAGGAAACTGGTTCGTTAGTTGAAGCAACGACATCGCGTGCAGATAGAAATCTGGCTCTAGGTATTGTGATAGGTATCCTATCTACCTGTATTCGTTTTTATTTATTGCTACCGTGAGCACAATTAAAGCTCCTAAATAATAAGCTCATAGTTTCAGTCTCATGACTGGTTCATACCAGAATTCTGCTAATTCTGCAGAAGTAGCAGTTTTTTTTTTTTCATAGCATTATTTGTATTTTGTAATCCAGAGTCGCAATTTACAGTAGGCAATGTAGGCATCTAAGTTTTGCATTGCAAAAGTGCTAAAAGTGGCAGTTTAGATACCAATTACATAAATTATGATATTATTGGTAATGAAATAAAGAATTACTTCATATAATTTATATTCACGAAAATATTTATATTTCAGTAGCAATTAATTTATTAGGAAAAGTGGCTCTACCTCGGCTCTGTTCGCAGCTTCGTAATTTAAAAGCAGCTAAAAAATAGTCTCTATGGTCACCAGAGATTGAAATCCACGATTAGGCAGGTTTACCTAACGCTTACTTATATTCTGCGTGGAATCCCTCGTTGGCACTCACAAAGATAATTTGCTAGGAATTCAGCCCGCGGCTGCGCCTGTCCCACAAGACTGCTGGTCATAAATCCTAGTGTTAATAGAAAACCATATGTTATATGTCCGTGACGTGTAGAAATCAATGATATATTGCGGTATGCCATTCTGTTGTGAATAGTAAATTACAACCTATTCTAACTTATGCAAGGTAATGTATTGTTAGTATTAATTTATCTTCGACTCGCACAATTATTGGTTAATTTGGCGTTGATTATCGTTACGCATGAGACACAGTTAATTGTTGAAACAGTAAGTCTTCATATTATACAAAAGAACAAGGAGTCAGCTCGCGACCACGATTGCAGCAGCGCGATCGAAACGTCGGGCAAAGGTATTTAGCTCAAAATACCTATTTTAACCAACCGCGCTCAGGCCCGTTCTAATACATATCCAAATACAAAAGAAGCCAAATAAGATACAAATATCAGGGTACTTTTACCACGGGATAATATATCATTCCCACGGGAAAAACATATTTTTTACAGGAAATTTCATTTAGCCACGGGTGAAAACGCGGGGCAAAAAACTATAATCTTCTTCTTTTCGTGTCGATGGAAAATATATTGTTTATATTTATATTTAATATGTGGTGCGGTATACTTTTTTGAACCAATGCAAAACTTAATTAATAGAGAGAATAAAAAATGCATGAATATTATCTATAATGTTATTAAATTTTACCCGTGCGAAGCCGGGGCGGGCCGCTAGTTTAAATAATATTAATAATGATTCCTCCATAATACACAAATGGCGCCTTCTTGAAAATGATACAGAATTTCTTTGAATCCTCATCACAGAATAAATTAAAGGTAGTACCTATTCAAATTTATTGGAGCAAAAGAGTAGCCTTAATATTAACAAATTAGGAACGGACGTCGTCGTCCAAAACGGTCTGAAATCCATATTTTTAGGCCTTTTTGGGATTGTAAAACAAAAATATATTCTAAGTATAATAGCATTCGTCCAGCATTCTTATGCCCGTATTTATAATCAGCCCTCAAGAGTGACAGCGAGTTTGAGTTCGTATCAGAAATGTCATTCAAGTACAAAATCACCTGTCAAATCCGCACTCAATATTGCTCTCAATCTTGAGATCGCTTTATAAATACGAGCCATCTAATTAGTGTAAAGTAGGTATAGGCTAATGATAATGATGATGATAGGTAGAGCTAATTTACTGTTTATGTTAGAAAGCTATCACAATCAGTGATCTAAGTTATCTAGAGGTGAGATCAACACGGACATGGAAACCTCGTGTGTGAACCATGCACAATGTCAAAGTTCATTTGCAACAAGTAGGTAAGTATTAACTTTACTATATCTACCTCCTTAGGTAAATAAAATCTACAAAGTAATGCAAAGAGGAATTTATAAAATAGAACATGCATTTGGTCTTGTTAATTTTTTTTTTCCCGCTTGCTCGGAAATAGCTTCATTATTTAAAAACCCGTATTTTCACTCTTTTTTCGGTCCACATGTTAGTTGGCATTGGAATGGCACCAACACTTACACGTAACTATCAACTTGTTAAAAATGTTCATGTAATGTGACGTAACGTAGATGTTTACGAATTCATGTGTCATGTATTCACCTAGATTTAGAGCATTTTCTTCAGAAGGCATATCAAGCAGTTGTTCCAGACCTGGAATCTCAGAAAAGTGCACAACATCTACTGCCAAGTCTATTTAAGGCTAGTGTCCACATATGGAAAGAGATAAGGGTCCCGTAAGTCCGTCTGCCCCCGATACATTCCAAACTAAGCAATCAGTACCACAATACCCAGCTGATAACATAATGACTACACTCACCACTCGTGCGCATGCGCATATATGTTAACATCTTTGTATTATCGTTCACATAGTAAATAAACTTCCTGGAAGAGAGATTGTTTAAGTAAATCTGTGTCATGAGTTATCTATATTTTGTAATGAGAAGAAAAAATTAGCCCTCTCATACAAATGGTGTCAGCGGCTCGAGTCAATTTGTATGGGAGGGCCATTTTTTTCATATTTATTTATTTAAATATGAAAAACACACTTAACTTCTTAACACCCTGTATTAAAAAACACATCGCTGTCTTGACAAATCGGCAAGTACCTAAATATTTTCTCTTCATAATTACGCGAAAACTAAGCAGAGTAAGAATTTTCAATTTAATTAATGAACATCATTAAATAGATCACAAAGACGAACAATAAACTAAACAGGAATTGAAACCTCTCGATTTTTTATTTTGGCTAATTAAGTACGTTTTCATCTTGTAACCAAAAATCTAAAGAGAAGATAAGACACGCTACGAACATTGATATAATATAACGGTACATCAATGGCTACGAATATAAATGTTTCTTGTCCTGTGAACGCAAATTTCAGCGCTAATTAGAAATTTTGAATAATCTGTGAGTTTATTAGATACCTTCAGCTAAGAGGTGTGTAATATAAAGAGGCATGTAATAATTTATATGCTTTTCTTTGGAAACAGGCCTTTGAAAATTGGAACTTTACATTAAACTGCCATTAATTGGTATGTAAGATCCCAAGTTATTATACAAACATCACGCAGCAAATTAAATTGAGACGACCATAGAAATTCCCAGGTGCTAACTTCTTAGTGGTACGAAATCTGTACCCGCCGATGTTATAATTCTAAGTAGGTATACCAACCTAGGTACAGTCAGCAAAGGCGATTGCTGTACAGGGTCGCTCGAAACGAATGAAATTATTTCAGGAAATTATTTCTGGATTTTAATGAAATTTCATATATTTATTAGAGTAAATAAATTGCACAAGCATACGTATTTTTATGACAAACCATTTATAACCACCTGAAATGACTTCATTCGAGTGCGTCTGCACAGATAATTATCTCCTTTGATGACTGTACATAGAATCGTGCGACTAAGGCCCGTATTTATAATCGGCTCTCAAGAGTGACAGCGAGTTTGAGTTCGTATCAGAAATGTCATTTCAGTACAAAATGATCTGTCAAATCCATACTTAATATTGCTCTCAATCTTGAGAGCGCTTTATAAATACGAGCCTAAATAAGTCTTCGTGTGTGGTCTTAAACTGACCTACGTAGTTCAACGCAACGATCTCCCAAAATGGACTACCGATTTCTTTATTTGCGTCATAGTTCCAAAAACAGAAGTATTTTATTGTAGGCACCAATTTCTGCGTATCTTTGAAGCGCTTACAATTTAATCACATTCAATGCTTGGCGCGTCAGTTTGACGTTGTAAATGAATCAAACATCATTGATGCCAAACATGAACTTATCGTTATAATCTCATTATAAATGTCATAATAATTTGACTTATACGTAAATAAATTATCTTGATTTTGAATCAAATAGTTTATTAAATAAACTAGACTCGTATAAACAACTTGTTCGACTCGAAAATCCACTCGCTAAGAAGAAGAACAACTTATACCTAACTAAGTAAGTAGGTTCTTTTCCAAAGGCACCTCACCTCAAAATTACGGAAAATTTAAATTTGACTCCCAGGGCTTGATGGTAAATCAATCAGCTGATCGTCAGATCTGTATAAAGTTACAAAATGTTTTTTTTTTATATTTCATCCACCGTGTTTTAAAGAAAGAGCAGGATGTTAATTCATTTACAGTACATCCTGTCCCTTTTGATTGAATCTTTCCTGGAAATAGGTAGGTAATTAGGTTAGGCATACTATGAAAAGGGTATTTTATTCTTCCTCCTCCAATACGACAAAAGGGCTACCGTAAACCAATTAGTCTGTTCGTGGTATCCCAACCTAATAGATATAAAAAAATAGTATGCGACTGTATTTGATTTTATTCACAAATTCAATGCGTAGCTAACTAAGGCTCGTATTTATAAAGCGATCTCAAGATTGAGAGCAATATTAAGTATGGATTTGACATAACGTTTTGTACTGAAATGACATTTCTCATACGAACTCAAACTCGCTGTCACTCTTGAGAGCTGATTATAAATACGGGCCTTAGATTGCTTATTTTCCTGAATAAATAAATAATTTTATTTTTAAAGGAAAATGTTGCAAACTTAACTATAAAATAAGTATGATATAAAAGAATGTAAGTTCTTAATTTTGACTTTGAATTAAAACTAACAACTTTTTATACTAGCAATTTTTACACACACATATCCTCAGGTACCTTACCTAATCTCCTTCCATGCTGGACTAGGAGTGTTAGAGAAACATAGAATGTGCCAGCTCCATCTCCTCCTGGGCATGCTGTAAAAATCAGCTCAGGGATTCGAGGGTTTAGTGTATCGCAATTAGACGATGGGCCAATAACTGACACTATAGCAATATAAATAATCATCTGTAATATAATAACTCTCAAAACTTGTCAGACGTGGCAGAACGACCTTTGTTTAGGTCGTTTTGGCTCTGCCTACCCCGTTACGGATAAAGGCGTGATTTGATTTTAACTACAAACGGGGCAGTGCACAAAGCCCCACTGTCTGCTTGAAACAGTCGGCTCTAATTACACATAATCTCTACCATCTTCATCAGAGTTGTAACTTATACGGGGTGTAAGGGACAGTGTCCCGCAAACTTATAGGGGTTGCTCAGTCAACGATACTGAACAACTACCATCAGGAATTTTTTTCAGGAAATGAAAATAAAAATTTGCTTTTTCATACAAAATGACCACAGTGATCAGACAATTTGTATGGAAAAGCAAATTTTTTTTTTCATTTCCTGAAAAAAAATCCTGGTGATATGTGTTCAGTATCGTTGACTGAGCAACCCCTATCAGTTTGCGGGACGCTGTCCCTTACACCCGGTATTTGGTTGCAAACAGATAGTTTTTTTTTATCAAATACCAACATTTTTATCGACAATTTTCCCAATAGGTCTAAAAGTCTAAATAATGAAGAAGAAAGATTTTACATTTGTATAAATATTAATTACTTTTTGATAAATTCTATTTTTCATGGAATAAAATTGATTGTTCACTACCTATCAATATCACTAGCACATGACATGAGCTGAAAGCCGATCTAGTAATATTTTATTTAATAAACTTCTTTAGGCATAAAAATTAATGCAATAAATGACGGGCAAAGTTAACATATTCCTAAACTGCAATTAAGTTAGTGTTTTTAAGAAATAAAGTACTATGTAGGAGGCACCTTCCAAAGAGGCTAGACTGTATTTCTATTCTTAAATACAACCTTTGCCTACCAGCCAACACCCGGCAGCAAATAAACAATGGTAAAATATGCGTTTGCTGTGTGAATGCAAGAGAGCCATGTGCCATTGCAGATTCATATACCAAGGTATAAGCTATAAATGTAGAGGCGCCTTCTTATGCTTCTTTTAATTTTTGAAAACAAGTAATTTCAGCTAGTTAAATACGTGCCGTAATTTGGGGTGAATAGGGATCCAGGGGTGATTAGGGACAAACCCGTGGAAGGTTTTTGAGGTGCCTAGCCGAGGGTCTATTCGTTTTATAATCGAGATTTTTTTGTTTTTTAATATAGTAGAATTATTAAAGATTATAATGGCAACACTCAATTCGAAGTGAAGTAAGCCTCTAATGAATGACAGTCAGTTTAAAAAGCGGTTGGTAACGAGGATGTTTGTGACTTGCAGAAACTTTGATAAAAAAACGTGGTTTTTTGGTGTATTTTGGACAAATCTTTAGTTTGTTTGTATCTTTGCAATTCTCGGACCATTTCAACTAACGGAAAGTTGGTTTATAATCTTAATTTAATACTTTTCTAACAAAAAATAAAATTACAAGATTTTTTGAAAATATATGGGGGGAATCGGGACGCCTGCAGTATAAATAGACACGAGACTGGGGTGTATAGGGACAAGAATGGGTAAAATAGGCACGGGCACTGTATTAATAGGGATGACCTCTTAGGGTTGTCAATATAGATATAAGCTGCCCTATGTATATATGTCAGCGTTAAATTGTAACAACTGTTAGTTTACAAACTTACTAGTCAGTTTATAAACTATCGGTAGGTTAGGTTAGGTTAGATTATAAATTTCCTAAGATAAATTATAATATAACGTCTTTGACTAAATCCCTGCGACATATATAAGCTCCCCTCCCATCCCATTTGCAATTTGCAATATTAATTATTTAAATAATGATAATATAATGACTA
Organism: Scrobipalpa atriplicella; assembly: GCA_029255725.1. Classification (NCBI taxonomy): domain Eukaryota; kingdom Metazoa; phylum Arthropoda; class Insecta; order Lepidoptera; family Gelechiidae; genus Scrobipalpa; species Scrobipalpa atriplicella. Next base: position 114,246 of record JARACY010000204.1, read on the forward strand.
AGTCAATATTATTACATGTAAATTAGAATTTATAATCTAACACTTGACAGATGATCCCAAGATCGTTGACAACCCTGACAAATATCCCTATTTAGCCTTGTTTCGTCCTTATTCACCCCAGATCCCGGGTGAAAAGGGATGACCCATAAATCAGCGATTTCTTTGAAAAATAACATTTATACAAGATTTTTACTTAAAGTTTCGTAAAGAATACACCAAGACTCAAGTTTTGATAATATTTTAATAAAAATAAACGAAGGGAAACCATTCTAAACTTACAACTTAAAGTTGTTTTTGTCCCAATTCACCCCAAATTACGGTGTGCCTCATGACATGAAACGAAGCGTTTTGACTGAGGCGCCTGTCAAAGTCAAAAACTAAAGAATCACACTCTCACAGAAAAAATACTCAATACTCAACTTGCTATATTTATTTGACATATCAAGCTAATTAATTGTAATATAACTTTGAATAGTTCTTTCGTTGGTAGCAAATGAAAGGACTCCGCCAGGCCGCCACAGCTCATGGTATGACGCAAAAAAACATATGAAGCGTAATAAATAAGTGTACACAGTCGAGTTGTGTATCGGGTATTTAATAGAATAATAAATATCCGCTACGGTCCCTAGACAATAGAAAAGAAAATATATTTCTTTTTTTATTGAATTCATCATGCCGTTCGTAGATTTGCCAGTCCACACGATAGAAAATGTAGATTTACTTATTTATCACGATAAAATTAAATAACAAAATTAATTTAATATACCTACTAAAACCGGAATTGATAAAATATAAATTATTTGATTAATTTTATATTCAAATACCATTAATAGATATCAATTATTTTATGATTATGGGCAAGATCTCTAAGTTTATGATTACATGTGTAATAAATTTAATTACCAGAGCTTTATATGCTGTTAATTTAACATTAGCATTAGTTCTAGCACTTCGATATAAAATTGAAAGTACATGAATATTGCGATATAATTTCTTCTTCGTTACGTTAGGTATGTTAAATTACGAAATACGGGCTCTACTGAGTGTGCGTTTTTAACTGAAATCGCTTCCCAAAGAGAGTAGGTATGATATGATTTCTTCCCATAGAGTTGAATGAATGAAATAAAATAAATCTAGTGTCTACGTGTATGTTAGTTGTATTATATATCATTCCGAAGTTGATTCAACACTAAATTTAGATTAGCAAGACACGCATAGAATTGTGCCCACCGCCAATATTTAAATGTACAGGTGCATTGGTCCGAATCGTTAGAAGGGCACCACTCCTTTTTGCCTTTAAGGTAAATGAAAAACTAATAGCACTTAAGATGTCACTTGAGAATTCTCACCGCGGACGCACAAGCATTTAATTATCATTATTTACCTTCAAGCATGCTGGTATTGGCCAGGACCAGACGAAGGATATAGTATATTAGGCAACGAGGGAATAAAGCAGTGTCTAACGTCACGGGCAGCATATTGAATCCTGAGCGGAATGAAGGATTCTAGGATTAATTCCCGAGCGCAGCGAGGGAATTAAATCTTTAATTCCTGAGCGAAGCGAGGGAATTATGACAAGAATCCTGAATGTAGCGAGGGATTCAAGTCTGCCCAAGGCGAAGACACATTTATTCCCGAGGAGCATACTATATTTTACACACCTACTGCACAGATTACTTAGACGGTGGCAGGCGTCTGTAAGATAATAAAGCTCAGAAATATACCTAATCATGTAATATTGATACATAAATAAATATTGAAAACATACCAGAAGCAACAGATCCGAAAGTCAATTCACACTCACTGAACTACACTTCACGTTCACAATCCACTACCTACGTATTTTTCCAAAAAACGAATTGATCGCATTTAACATATTCAACATAAATAACAAAATACGATAAAATAAGTACTAGTCACAATGTCTTCTGGAGTCAAAATATTAATTTCACTCGACAATTTACGAAATGGAAGTAATAATCAATGAGAGAAAAACTTTTGCAAAATCAAACCGCGTTTTCTTTTTTTTAGTTTCTTTTTTTTATACAAAGCAAAGAGCACATACAGATAACTAGTCATACAGCCTTTTTACACTCGCCGGGAGGCGCAGAAGGCGAGTGTGGCAACAGTTTTAATACACACACAGCCATATTTTTTTTTTCTGAAAATTATTTTCTTAGTAGTTCACATGACATTCCAAATTCAAATCACATAATAACCCTTGGGCTATTAAGGATTTCCATACAACTTTAAATCCCTTGGGATTATTTTCTTGCTTTAAACGCAAGTTCCTTGATACATTATGTTGATATAATAATGCAGAGGTGTGTAAAAACTATTAACTAGTCAAATAAAAAAAGTTGGAGTCAAAGTTATGGAAGCACTGAGTACTACTTCAAGTTTGAAATAGCGTTAACGTACTTGTGTGTTTGAAAAAAAATAATGACTACCAAAAGAACTACGATGTTGTCACTTTATGATTTTCCTTTTATGAAATAAAAGAAAAGTAATCATACTTAAATACACAGATACAGGACGACAGTTTTTTTCCACCAATTACCTCCCTTTAAAAGGTACAACAGGATTATCGTCACTTCCATTTACGGATTCATCTTAATTAAAACGTAAAACAAGCTTAATAAAAAGGAGCTAAGTGAAAAACATTTCAACGAAAGCTTTTTTTTCCTTTAAGTGTGTACAAAAAATAAGTACGAATTTATTTCTGTCCTAATGTTGCGATGTCCCTTTCTGTGATCGAAAAATGTAGCCCTGTCAGGCTGTTTTCAGATTTACGCAGGCTGAACGCGTGTTTCATATAGGTAGGTACGCCTTTCATATAGGTAGGCCGAAGCGCATGGCTTGCGCACTCCATGGCCAAAAATGCGTTCAGCCCGCGTCACAGCCTAAGTAAATCTAGCATGCACGCATCATTATTTTGTCTCCGGCTTACCTCGAATCTTATAAAATTATGTCTTGGTGAACAGCACATTTCGGTTCATCTGGTATGGTATGTCTCATACAATACATTTTCATACAATTTTTTTTGTCGCGCCGTGCCGCGCCGCTACGCTGTAGTGCGGTCTAAGTCTAACCTTAAGTCCCTAAATGCAGCCCTGTGTATAATTACTAGATGCTGCACATACGCACAATACTCGGGATTCCAGCATGACTGCGCTAGCTGGCTCATTATGAAATCTTCAAGAGGATTCTCCGGCCCGCGGTCACTCTACACCACGTACTGTTTTGCATGCCTATCTATAAACGCACGTAGGTAATGTTTTTTTTACGCTGCTGAATAGTTGATAATTATATAGTACTTAGTACATACCTATTTTGAACGGGATTACAATAAATATAATCGCGATCAAAATAAAAATTTGATTGTAGTGAATAACCGCGAAAATCTCAAAACCTTCGATGAAGTGCCTGCCTCGGTACCTAACTTGCGATTCGAGGTAGGTTGTATTGTTCTTTCTTCGATGTATTCGGTTTATATTCCATGTGTGCCTTTTTACCTAGAGCGTAGAATCGGAACTTATAGGCCATAGTAAAATAAAAATAAAATATTGAGTATTTTTTAAGATAAACGTACCTATGTAACGTTACGTATATTACCTGAATGATCGTTTTCTACACAATAGAGATGTGAGTGAAGCCATTGAAAAAACAGGAAACCATTTTCTATTCTGCATTTGATATAAAAGTACAAAATACGTAATATTTTCCTTCGAAGGAAAAGGGAATGCAATACGATCTTATTCGCAGAAGGATAACTTATTCGCAGGATGAAATCTTATCTACGTTTACATTGTACATAAAAAATAAAGGTGAAAGAAAAGTAGGTAAATATAAACAAAACATTGAACTTTACAGCAAAATGAAAGTGTTTTCGCAGAAGAGAGTCGCGTCGTGGCCTCTATTTTATCGACTTAATAGTATAACCAAACGAGGTTTCAGCCGTGGCTATTTTCCCGTGAGAATCAGATATTTTCCCGCGGTAAAAAACATGCCTGTTGGCTTTGGATAATGTAACTGCCTAATAAATAGAAAAACGTTTGGAAAATCATTGAGTTTATCTCTTTTAACACTAAAACTTTTCTTAAGATTAGATATTAGTGTTAAGGCGCATACCTACTACTCAAAGTTGAACTTGTACCACAGAATGCACCTTAACATTCCAATCGGAATAACTGTCCATTCGCGCCAACACATTTTTGTTCTGATTAATAGCACAGAATATATAATATTAATAGCCTAACAGACACAAATCAGACGGGCTTTATTCGTTTTTAATCGTGGATTCTCATGTTAATATCTATTTTGAGTCTGATTTATAGCGGACAGTTTTAGAAGAATTTGAAAGAACAATTAGGTGATTTTCAAAGAACGTTCAGCTGAAAAGTCAATGGATCTACCATTTGTTATACTACTATACTAGCTAATACCTATTTAATTTTCCTCTGAAGGAATATTAAATAGGTATTAGCTTGAGTTAGGGCCGCAATTATAGTTGAGACTCAGAACCGCACTCGGGAGTCGATCAAGCAAGTCATAATTAAACTTTTACTCAGAACTTGAGTAGCTTGTTAATTTATAAACGCAACCGCACTCAAATCAGGTACGTATCAGCTAAATCGAGTTCATAATCGTGAGTCAGTCTTTTTCTTATTCTTTTAACTTATTTGGCTATTGCAACTGGCAAATCAGCCAGTGTCAAGGCTGCTTTCACCAGATTTTCCTTAGTTTGGCTAGGACAATGTAGGCTGAATCACTTGATTGACTGGGGAAGTTATACAGGGTGTTAAAATCAGCTTTACGGGGTGTAAGGGAAAGTTATACAGGGTGTTAAAATCAACTTAACAGGGTGTATAGAGAAGTTATACAGGGTGTCAAAATCAACTTTACTCTGTGTATAGGGAAGTTATACAGGGTGTTAAAATCAACTTTACAGGGTGTATAGAGAAGTTACACATGGTGTTAAAATTGATTTTGACACCCTGTATAACTTCTCTATACACCCTGTAAAGTTGATTTTAACACCCTGTATAACTTCCCCATACACAGAGTAAAGTTGATTTTGACACCCTGTATAACTTCCCCATACACCCCGTATAGTTGATTTTAACATCCTGTATAAATGGCGCAAAACACATGGCTGATACGCACTTAATACGTGACTAGCGACACATCCCGAGTGCGCGCCCGCGTTCTAAATTTGAATTATAATGTTTATAAATTAGGAGCGACTCGGCTGAAGTCTGAGTCGTGATAGCGTACCTAAGCCTAAGTAGGAACTAAAAATTAGACTGAGTAAGACAGGCGACTTAAAACTCTACATAAAACTAGTATCAAATTTGAGTGACTTTTATAAATACAAGCATTAGAGTGCCGTATCTTGGAGCAGTGATAGGTTTTCTCTCACAAGTGTTTTTTTTAGTTATATTTCTCTACTACGTAACAAAATATAATGCAAAATGCCATCAAAATTACGAGGAAAATATAAAACCATACAATAGTGATTAGTGAGTTAAGACTGCAAATTGACATCGCATCTCAAGAATCTGCATCTCTGTTAGCAACATTTAACTTTATAGCAAAATAATTATCATCATCATCATCAGCTACAACAGTCCACTGCTGGACATGAGCCTCCCTAAAACTAGGGGGTATATGCCATACTCACCACGCTTGGCAAGCGGGTTGGTGCGCGCAGTAGAAGTTTTCCATTCACAGGGAACGCTGCTGCCCATTCCCTGGATTTATCCCTTAGTCGCCTTAAAAGACGTAAACGACACCCGCAGGAAGTTATGGGGTGATGCTATTCTAACCCGGCACCACACGGGCCACACCAAAATATACTCTTGCTATAATATAGGTAATGTTATAAGTATGTTGCATTGTTCATAGTTTTAAAGAAGTTCGCGAGTAAATAAGATTGAATAATTGTGGAAAGCCAGCGCAGTTTGGATGCAGTAATGCGTGTCTCGCAGGACGGCCCTTGCATGCCGATTAGGTGCTGCACCGTAATATTTTAATTGGGTACAGTCGACTACGTTTACAGCAATAATTATGTAAGGCAGCATCGTCCCAAAAACTGATAGGGGTTGCTCAGTCAAGAAAACTGAACAACTTTTGCCGAGAAAAATTCTTTCAGGAAATGAAAAATATTGTTGGCTTTTTTATACAAATTATCTGATAGTGGTCATTATGTATGTATGGACAAGTCAAAATTCTTATTACATTTCCTAAAAAAATTATATTGTTCAGTTTCGTTAACTGAGCAACCCTATCAGTTTCTGGCCTTGAAATTTTAAATAAATAGTAATGATAATAACATTCAAATACGTACAATTTATCATTTACAGAAAGTAAACCCGCATGATAAAATATAAATATTATTGTGTGATCTAATAGAAAAAATAGATGATATTCGATGCCAATATTATTACCAAAATCTTCATATTTATTTTACTAGGTCTCTTGTCAATTAATGTCAAATTAATGTCACCTAATTATATTCATGATTCAAAGTATTTATTTTTCTTAGAGATCGAACTATGTGGTAAACTTTGCAAGTACCAATATCTTTTAGGCATTCGCGATTATTTCTAATCAAAATAAACCGAATAGAAACGTCGGGATAAAAGGTAGGTATAATTTACCAACGATAACTATCGCAATTTGATCCGTTTATATTAACTATGTAAAACAATGCCGATTTGATGCAAGTAAGTTAGAATGAGTTTTCTTTTGCTGCAGACTGTCCTCGGCGCGGAAGACAACGCGACGCGACTCCTTGTCAGGACTAGACAAACTGTTCTGCTAGCTTAGTCTGTGTATGGATGACTTCTGATGAACTGTTCACCACTTTATAATATTATTCACTATT
>JARACY010000205.1:0-121106 GCA_029255725.1 Scrobipalpa atriplicella
GATAATGGTTTGGTGATTAATCAATCGTTGATGGTTGTCTGGTGATTGATCAATCGTTGATGGTTGATCAATCGTTGATGATTGTCTGGTGATTGATCAATCGTTGGTGGTGGATCAATCGTTGATAATGGTTTGGTGATGGATCAATCGTTGATGGTTGATCAATCGTTGATGATTGGTGATTGATCAATCGTTGATGATTGGTGATTGATCAATCGTTGATGATTGGTGATTGATCAATCGTTGATGATTGTCTGGTGATTGATCAATCGTTGGTGGTTGATCAATCGTTGATAATGGTTTGGTGATTGATCAATCGTTGATGGTTGTCTGGTGATTGATCAATCGTTGATGATTGTTTGGTGATTGATCAAAATCGTTGATGATTGTTTGGTGATTGATCAATCATTGATGGTTGATCAATCGTTGATGGTTGTCTGGTGATTGATCAATCGTTGATGGTTGATCAATCGTTGATGATTGTCTGGTGATTGATCAATCGTTGATGACTGTTTGGTGATTGATCAATCGTTGATGATTGTCTGGTGATTGATCAATCGTTGGTGGTTGATCAATCGTTGATAATGGTTTGGTGATTGATCAATCGTTGATGGTTGTCTGGTGATTGATCAATCGTTGATGGTTGATCAATCGTTGATGACTGTTTGGTGATTGATCAATCGTTGATGATTGTCTGGTGATTGATCAATCGTTGATGACTGTTTGGTGATTGATCAATCGTTGATGATTGTTTGGTGATTGATCAATCGTTGATGATTGTCTGGTGATTGATCAATCGTTGGTGGTGGATCAATCGTTGATAATGGTTTGGTGATGGATCAATCGTTGATGGTTGATCAATCGTTGATGATTGGTGATTGATCAATCGTTGTTGATTGGTGATTGATCAATCGTTGATGATTGGTGATTGATCAATCGTTGATGATTGGTGATTGATCAATCGTTGACGATTGTTTGGTGATTGATCAATCGTTGGTGGTTGATCAATCGTTGATAATGGTTTGGTGATTGATCAATCGTTGATGATTGTTTGGTGATTGATCAATCGTTGATGATTGTCTGGTGATTGATTAATCGTTGGTGGTTGATCAATCGTTGATAATGGTTTGGTGATTGATCAAACGTTGATGGTTGTCTGGTGATTGATCAATCGTTGATGGTTGTCTGGTGATTGATCAATCGTTGATGGTTGATCTATCGTTGATGATTGCTTGGTGATTGATCAATTGTTGGTGATTGATCAATCGTTGATGGTTGATCAATCGTTGATGATTGTCTGGTGATTGATCAATCGTTGATGATTGTCTGGTGATTGATCAATCGTTGATGACTGTTTGGTGATTGATCAATCGTTGATGGTTGTCTGGTGATTGATCAATCGTTGATGGTTGATCAATCGTTGATGATTGTCTGGTGATTGATCAATCGTTGATGATTGTCTGGTGATTGATCAATCGTTGATGACTGTTTGGTGATTGATCAATCGTTGATGATTGTTTGGTGATTGATCAATCGTTTATGATTGTCTGGTGATTGATCAATCGTTGGTGGTTGATCAATCGTTGATAATGGTTTGGTGATTGATTAATCGTTGATGGTTGTCTGGTGATTGATCAATCGTTGGTGGTTGATCAATCGTTGATAATGGTTTGGTGATTGATCAATCGTTGATGGTTGTCTGGTGATTGATCAATCGTTGATGGTTGTCTGGTGATTGATCAATCGTTGATGGTTGATCAATCGTTGATGATTGTCTGGTGATTGATCAATCGTTGATGATTGTCTGGTGATTGATCAATCGTTGATGACTGTTTGGTGATTGATCAATCGTTGATGATTGTTTGGTGATCGATCAATCGTTGATAATGGTTTGGTGATTGATCAATCGTTGATGGTTGTATGGTGATTGATCAATCGTTGATGGTTGATCTATCGTTGATGATTGTTTAGTGATTGATCAATCGTTGATGATTGTCTGGTGATTGATCAATCGTTGATGGTTGATCAATCGTTGATGATTGTCTAGTGATTGATCAATCGTTGGTGGTGGATCAATCGTTGATAATGGTTTGGTGATGGATCAATCGTTGATGATTGGTGATTGATCAATCGTTGATGATTGGTGATTGATCAATCGTTGATGATTGGTGATTGATCAATCGTTGATGATTGTTTGGTGATTGATCAATCGTTGATGATTGGTGATTGATCAATCGTTGATGATTGTCTGGTGATTGATCAATCGTTGATGGTTGATCAATCGTTGATGATTGTCAGGTGATTGATCAATCGTTGATGGTTGATCAATCGTTGATGATTGTTTGGTGATTGATCAATCGTTGATGTCTTAGGGAATTGTTGTCCAGTTTCATGGGTAGGTGTTCACACTCCAAGATTAGATCAGGTGTATTTTTTGCTCCGGTATAATTTCCTTGTTATAAGATATGTGATAGTGTTGGTATTCCGTACAGACCGCACGAAGCAGGCCGCGCTGCTGCTGATGGCTGGCCGGGGCAGCTCCGGCAGCTCCGGCACACGACATGTGAGTTATAATATGTAATAGCTACTTATGCAACTAATGAATAATGAAGACAGGTTCGTATGTAAGCTTTGCCTTTACAAAAGCGGTAAAACGAAAAAAATATGAGAATTCGGTATGATAACCTACAGATATAGATGATTAGATACAGGTTATCTTACCGAATTGGTGGGAAATTGCGTATTGACTAAGAGTGGAATGCGAAAATACGAATCGATTTTTCTATAGAATATTTATCGATTTCCATGCATTTTGAAAAAAGCAGTATAATATTATATGCGTCGGCGGAAAAAGCGTTTACTTGGCTCATATTATTAAACTCTACTCGTCTGTTAAATGCAGGATTTCTATTCCTTGGATTCAATGTACTACACCGCGCTCGACCACTCCTGGCAGACGGCGTCACAATTCATTTGCTTGTATTTATTATAATTGCGAAGATAACTCTTCTGTCTGTTACTTCAGTATATCTATAACCTGTTACAAACCGACAAAAGTAACGGGCATAAATAAATAATTGATAACAGAAAAGATATAAATAAAATATGTGTGACGCCGTCTGCCAGAAGTGGCCGAGCGCGGTATATTATGTTATATAGAATCATGTCTAACATACGTCTCGTATGTTGCAGGTATCAATTATAGGCATAGCGCACAGCAGCGACACCTCCCTACCCCCCTCCCGCAGCGCCTCCCTCACCTCCCCCCTCTCCCCCCTACTGCCCAGTCCGAGAAAGTCCGCCCTCAAGGACCCCAAGGCCAAGAGACACTCGCGCAAGAACGAGTCCATCAAGTTCGATCTCAGCAACCTCGACAACTACAGCCAATATGATGACGAATTTACTGATACGAGGAATTCAACGCGTCTCACAGACAGCTTACACAACGCTAGGAACAGTCGCAGCACCAGACAGAGTCACTCTGACGTCACTTCCGGAGATGATATCACGCTGCACTATTCCGACACCAGTGACCGCACTTCCTTGAGAATGTCCGCCACTCCGGGACAGAAAGCGAACCGCACCACTTTGACTCCGAAAGCCAGAAAATCCCTTCGAAGCAGGTCGGAAGGCGACTTAGAATCATACTCTATCGTGGATTTAGTATCTTCCCGTGATTCTAACGACTCGTCAGTGTACGGGTCCGCGGGGTCGACCCGCACCGGGTCGATCATATTCGCGACCCCTCGCCCTACCAACGACACCATCGACCCCACAGCGATGATATCCAGCACGCCCTTCGCCCGCTCGCGCTCCAGTCGCTCCAGCCACTCCAGCCGCTCCAGCCCCAACATCTCCCGGAACACAAGCAGAAGCAGCAGGAGATCCAAGTCACTATCCACTCCGGAGAATACGGAGGAATCTCAGAAGCATATCACATTGAACAGCACTCGCATATCGCGCGGGAGCAAGAGTCGCTCGCGGCTCAACGACAGCGACATCCGCCTGATAGATGCTCTAGACGAGGACTCCCCGAGAACTTCCAGAAGAAACACTTCAATTGTCGGCAGTTTGAGCCCTAAGAAATCCAGCCCCATTGTACTGAGGACGTCGAGCCCTATTGCCAGCCCGAAAAGACCGAGCCGGAGCATCGCGAGCCCTGTAGCGAGCCCTAGGAGATCGACGGGAAGGGTCTCTAGCCTCGCTAGTGTCAATGAGAGCAATCTCAGTCCAGTTTCTAGTCCTCAGAGGGTGAGTAGAAGTACTGGAGGTACTATTTCGAGTGCGAAAAGAACGAGTAAGAGCACTGCGAGTCCTGTTTTGAGCCCTAAGAGAGCTAGTAACATTACATTGAGCCCTGCTTCAAGTCCTAAAAGGGCCAATACAAGTCCAGTTGTGAGTGCTAAAAGAGCTACTCTAAGTACTTTAAGCCTAGTTTCAAGTCCTAAGACGACAAATAAAAGTCCCGGTTCGAGCTCTAAGAGAGGAAGTAAAAGTACAAGTCCAGTGTTAAGTGCTAAAAGAGCAGCTAGTACTAGAAGTCCTATTTCTAGTGCTAAGAGAAACAGTACAATAACTTTAAGTCCTGCTTCAAGCCCCAACAGAGCTAGTAAAGGTGCCTCAAGAGCGAGTAAAACTACAAGATCCAGTAAAAGCGCTATGAGCCCTTCAAGCCCCAAGAGGGTCAGTACCATCACTATAAGTCCAGTATCCAGTCCTAAAAGAGCAAGCAAGAGTATGTCAAGTCCTGTTGTAGTTATGACAAGGATGTCCCGTCGCTCCCCCCTCACCCCCTTCCACTCGCCGAGCATTCTCGCCCGGAAAAGTGTCATTTTGAAGCCTTCAAGTCCTGTGTCTAAGGCTGGCGGGGCCACTACTGAGGTCTCTAGCCCGAAAGTAAGCTCCAGAACATCCAGGATTACGCAGGGAACGAAAACCAGTTCCGAGAAAGCGTCTCCTAAATCTAGCGCTAAGAAAGCGTCACCAAAATCGAGTGCTAAAAAAGTGACACCAAAATCGAGTGCACAGAAAGCTTCTCCATGTACGGGCTCCAAGACTGGTCTACAGAGCAAGCGCGGCTCTCCCTCCAACCTCACACTAGACACTACCTACGTCAGCTCAGACAACGACGGAACCATCACTCCAGAAAACCTGACCACTCTGCCCGAGCAGGGAACGCCTGTCTTAAACATACAGCACCTTCTGGACTCCAGCCGGAACTCCAGTTTCGCATCGCACAAGTCGCCCAAGTCGAAAACTACATCGAACATCAAACGGAAGACCATCGGCACTCTACGTTCTGCTAAAAGAGGAAAGACCAGCCCCGAGTCGAAATCGTTCACAGCTTCAACCAGAAGGTCGCTGCGAGCGCTCAGACTGGACGGAGCTAGACTCAACGAGAGCATCGTATCCGAGAAGAACGTCACTCCCAGGAGCGGGGCCAAGTTAGTCCAGGAAGCCGTCAAGAACAAGCACTCGACGGCCAAGAAGCCGCAGTCCAAGCGCTCCATCATCGACCACCTGAACGACTCCGACATCGTCAAGCAGCTGTTCAGCTCCCCCGTCAAGCGGAAACTGTCACAGAGCATGACCGAGTTCTCCAGGAAGAAGCTGTTCGAGGACGACGCGCCTCGGAGACCCGCGAGGAACACCATCGCCGTCCCGACCAGTGAAGACTCCATACTGCTCGACCGCTCCGACACATACACGCCTGAAAGATTCCTCAGCCCCTTAGGCACGCCGGCACACAGCCCCGACTCGACGAAAATCACAAGACTCAACAAGGAAACGCCGCAGACGAGGAAATCCGCCAGAAACGTGTCCAGCAATCTCACCGGAGTCAAGTTATTGCGGACTCCGCGCGGGAGGAAGTCCGTTAGAAACGACTTGACGAAAGTGTCCGGCGTCAAAGCTATCTTCGCGAAGTCGCCGCAGAATCGACTGAGCGACGTCAGAGTCAAAGAGGTGTTCGTCGCTTCACCTAAGAACGATCTGCGACGAGTCTCCGGAGTGAAGGGGCTGTTCCGCGCGCAGAAGGAGAAGGCCTCGCCCAGGAACGATCTCACCGACGTGAGAGGAGTGCGCAGTCTGTTCACGAGGAAGAGCGCCGCCAACGACCTCAGGAACGTGTCCGGCGTCAAGAAGACCCTCGCCAAGTCTCCGAAGAATGACCTCACAGACGTCAGAGGAGTCAAACTCGTGTTCGGACAGAGAGAGTCGCGCAAAGACACCTCGCACGATTTAAGCGGCATCGAGGATCTGTTCAACGTGTCCACCAGCGAGACACACGACACTTCCTGCCGCGATCCCGACGCGCTGTTCGACCAACTGATCGGCAAACCTCCCATCAAGGCCGTTTACTCCAAATCCTTCCACACCACGCGTCCGCAGAAGGGCGCGAGGTCTCGTCACGCCAAGTCCCTGCACACCTCCATCGACATGATCACCAACAACGTGGAGCAGTGGCTCGAGCAGGAGCTGCACAAGCATCTGCGCAAGCACTCGAGTGCAAGTGTCCAAGTGCCGCGCGCGCTGCGAGACCTGCACACCGACACCGTGGAGGGCGGCGCGCCTTTACGCACCTCTAGAGTCAGGTACATTTAAACATACTATTAAAACACGAGAAGAACATAAGGGAGCGGGAAGCTGTTCCTTACACCACCCGGTCATTTATTTTGAGAGGTGAATTTTTTTAAGAAGACTTGACGTGACTTTCCAAGAGTATTCTTTTGAATTTTTTTGGAAATAAATGATACGAGTTGAAGTTTGTGTTTCAGGAACGCGACTATGACGTCAAGCTTGGAGGTGAGCGACAGGAAGAGATCCGCCTCGGAGTTGTACGACGCGCGCACTCTCCCTATCAAGAAGAGGTCTCTAAGTATGAAGAGAGCTTCCGGAGATGTGGCGTCCGCCCCCGCGTCCGCCCCCGCCCCCGCGCTGCCCATCAAGAAGCGGGTGGTGGTGCACTCCACACCGGTGAAGGGCAAGCGCTCCAACCTCACCATGAACGCGTCCGAGCTGGGCCGCGTGTCGCCCATACCCGCCTCCCCCCGCGCCACCCCTCGCGCCCCCGCCACCGCCCCCGACAGCCCCAGGGCTAACACACCCGCCGCCAAGAATAACAGGTAATGACTGCTAAAATACTTTTTAGTAAATTTTAATTCTAATATCACCCATTTCGATTTTAATAAATGATTTATGGTTTTGGGAAGTTTATTATATTATTTAGTTATTATTTATCCATAAATTGTAATTTTTTATTTCAGTTCAAAACGAGCGAAATTGCAACCCAAAGGAAAAGGCAAACGTGCCTCTATGTCCGTATCAGACAGAGACATCACGGCGGAGCTACAGAAATCACCAAAACCTCCATCTGGAAGCAAATATGTAGCAACTAAAGAGAGCGTCAAAATAGATCGCAAACAATCTCCGCGACGCAAGAGAGGAAACAAGAACAAACTGATAACAAACAAACCAGAGAACAACACCGGAGCCAAAACACCCGCCAAGTGGCAGGGGGGGGGCAGGAAGAACAAAGCCAGCGTCAGCGAGCACACCACCACCACACTAACAACCGGCAGGAGAACCAGACGGAACACCGAACAACAAGACAAACAGCCTTCTAGAGGAAAGAAAGGCAAAGCCCAACAGATGGAAACTGCCGGAAGCAGCAGCGAACTCGAAGCGCAGCCGCGTGTACCCTCACCGGCCAAGAGGCGTGCTACTCGCCGCGGACATGTTGCCGCTGACACTAAGAGGCGCCGCAGCTCCCTCGTCATCACCAAGAGAGCTCCCGTCATGAGCCCCAAGCCGGTCAAACCTGCAAAGATAACGAAAGTTACCGAGAAACCGTCGCCTCGGAAGACGCGCGGCAAGGTCGCCGACGAACCCACAGCCGAGCCGTCAGCGGCCCGCCGAGGCCGCAGAGCCGATAAACTACCGTCGCCAAAGAAAACTCGCAAAAACGTTGTAAAATCAGCTGAGAAATCCAAACCGACCCCGCCGAAGAGAGGTCGCTCGGTCGGTCGGTCTAACGAGTCGCAGGACATCGAGCCGCCCGCCAAGAGGGGGCGAGCCGATAAACTTGTCACACAACAGTCCGCATCACCAAACACGGCTAGAGGGAAGAACATCTCACAGGAAACTGTCGCCACGACCAGAAGCAGGCGAGGCAACCAGACTGCACCCGCGACACAAACCAACACACGCAAACGGAAAGCCGCCGACAAAAACCCCCCCGCCCCCGCTAAAGTAGCCAAGACGAGGGGCGGGCAGCCTGATGCAGCTGTTGGCATCGCCAGACCAAAACCCAACACACCTTCACCGAAGAAAGCGGTCACTAGGGCTAAGAGACAGCCTGTGGAGTCCCCCGCGAAGGAAAAACCCAGCAGAGGCAGGAAACAAGCGAGTGTTGTAGAAGCTCCCGCGACATCCGCCAGGACCAGGCGGGGACGAGCCAAGGAAGACCCACCGAGTTATACTCGGAGAGAAAGTGCAAAGAAAACGGCTCCGGCTAAAACACGTGCTGCCAACAAAGTTATATCATCACCCGCTAAAAAAGTTAAAGCTGCCCCTAAGCCGTCCCCTGCTAAAAAGACTGCTCCCGCCAGGAAAGCTTCCCCAGTAAAAAAGGCTAGTCCCGTCAAGAAAGCCCCCGCTAAAAAGGCCGCCCCCGCCAAGAGAGCGTCCCCTGTCAAAAAGGCCTCTCCCGTCAAAAAAGCTTCCCCAGTAAGAAAGGCTAGTCCCGTCAAGAAAGCCCCCGCTAAAAAGGCCGCTCCCGTCAAGAAAGTGTCGCCTGTCAAAAAGGCCTCTCCTCTCAAGAAAGCGTCTCCTGTTAGAAAGGCCGCTCCTGCCAAGAAGGCTTCGCCAGCTAAGAAGGCGTCCCCTGTAAAGAGGACTAGAGGAGGGAATAAGGTAACATACTTACTCTGACTTTAAATACCTTATCTAGAAAATGAGAGCGTGAAACATTTTACAAACAAGTCATTTTATTCTCGACTTAATCATCAGCCTTTGCACTACGGGCTCGGGCAGATACAAATCTCGAATAAAAATTACTTGCTTTGTGCACTTGTAGTGATATCTACAATTTGTTTACAGTCAGCTGCGGCCGCGACACCGCCCGCTCGAGAACTGAGACTCACAGCGCCCGCTAAAGGTATATAATCGATGATATCGATTCGTCGAGGGCACGACTTAACTAAATCTTGATTAAAATCATTACCGTCCTTCTAGCATGACAAAATATTACATGGTCTAATTTTATAGTTAGATCATGTTTTCGCCGAATCGCAGCCAATAGCATGTTTAATTAACCAATATTATTTGCATCGCGGTGAGAGAGAACGCGACGCGACTGATTCCCCACGAGGCGAGGGTACTTGTTCGCTTGTAAATACGTTCTTTCGTCCTTTTTTAAGTAAGAACTAATGTACCAGGTGTATGTAGTATAAGTATACTACAGATACAGACTAAAGTGATGTATTTGTTGTGTTTGCATTTGCAGCGGTGGCGCTGGCGTCGCGCAGTCGCCGGCGATGACGTCACGTGAGGCGCATTACATTAGCTACATTACAAGCAGTACAAACGTAACTACGCGGTAAGTTACATACATACATGCTATCGCGCCTGTATCCCTAATGGGGTAGGCGGAGCGTCAACGGCCCAAACAAAGCTCGGTTTGAAAAAAGATTGGTTAGAAAAATGTTAGCACACTTTATTATAAGTGCAATGTAGTGTCATGTCTGCCCAACTACCTTGTGTTATTTACTATGATGACGAAACACAGTTTTTATGTAGACCTCATATCATATGGTTTCAACTACATCGGGTCGTTGTTCGACTCGAAAATCCACTCGCTAAGAAGAAGAACTACATCAGATTCGTAGTCACACCAAATTGTCACACAACACAAGGGTGAGGGTGATCAACACTATACTGACCATCAGAGACGGGCCTGGTAAGCCCTTCCGGGGTTTTGAATGGGTTTCTAATAAAGGTTTGCTTACCATACTCGATCGTTGACAGAACCCGTTCAATTAGGGTTTTTAAAACCCAACTAAGACCATATTTGGGGTATTCAAAGAAACGTCAGTGTTTTTATTTTGTCCCGTCCCTGCTAACCATGTTCCTTTTATTTCAGGTGCTTCGAAGAGATGCCGATTTTTACGAGTTTACTTTAATTATGACTTTAATTTAATTATGTCTAGTTTAATATTTTGCATTTTGCTTGTTCCTACCTAATCGGAACTGAAAAGCATAATTTAATTTTTACCTTATTTTAGTAAAGTTTTATGGTATCTTATTAATTAATTATATTACTATTTTATTGTAATGAATATTAGCTAGCACAAAGGTTTGGTTTTGGTAAAACGGTCAGTTCACTATTGAAATTCTTCATTTTAGTTTTTTTTTATGTAGCCTCTAACTAATGAATGTTAGGTCTCTTCTCTAGGTGTCCCAATGAGTCGCAACTTGGAAAACATTTATTTATTTGGCTATGTTTATGAATGGTGTTTCTCTTGACTTGAATAAGATAAACTTCAGTAGTTTATGTCTAAACTGTAACAAACACATAAATATTTCCGACTTTGCGACCCGACAAACCAACCAAACCTGATGAGCCCTAAAAATTGTTAAATCTTATTTTCCCTTTATGATTTTTTTTTTAAATGAGAGATAACCACATCTGATGGTTGATTCTGACATTTGTGAAAAGAAAATTCTCCGGAGCAAAACTAAAATTCAATTAAAGCTGTATGATGGGTGACAAATTAGCTGTTATGAAGAGTGTGATTTTAATACATCCCAGTGCCCCAATAATAGAAGAATAATAATTATTAGGACAAGTTGCTGTGCAAAGTTCTCGATACGTGTTCAATACACGCACAATTGACAATATTTATTGACTAAGTTGTAGTCTGTAAGTACATAGCGGGTGTAAGGGATAGCGTACTAGAAACTGATACGGGTTGCTCATGCTCAGTCATCGTAACTGAAAAACTTTCAACAGGATTTTTTTTTATTCAGGAAATGATTTTTTTTGTTGCTTTTCTATACAAATAGTTTGGTTCTAATTTTCCTGTATTCCTGGAGCCCCAGGATACAGAGGGTAATTTTACATTGAAATATATATGTATCATTGCTATAGTGACTATCTCTCAAATCCCCTCGTTGCCCGTGGACGTTGACCACCTGCCAGCCCTCAAATCTTTTTCAGTTTTCACTTCATAAAAATTCCTCTTAAAACATCATGGATAAGTCGCCTGTAATTTTACCATAATCGATATAAATGACCGTAAAATACCCGGTATTTTACCAGCGTATTTGTTAAAATTACGTAATTTTGCATCCGTAGAACAGACCAATCAATTTCCGGAAATATACATTCCTTTACACCCGCTATCATAATCCTGCTGCGTCGCGGGTACATTTACTTGTTGTGCTGTCATTACGCTATTAAGCTTGGCTTTATTCTTATAACATTGACGAGCTCGTGTTTCGACTTTACAATTAAGTTTTATATTTCTTTTAGTGTGTTTTATTATTATTATGATAATTATTCTATCTTTCTTGTATTCTAGATTTATCTTTCTTGAATTTTAAATTGAATGTCTTGAATATACAGTGTGTTAATTTAATTGCGTGCCATAGCTTAGGGGTGTTTAAGTCGGTATTTATTATGATTCCAAGAGCTGCGTCTGGCTCTCGCGCTATAACCGAGCCCGCGCGAGTCGCTATCACTCAATGGTCGATGCGACTCGCGCGTCGCGCGGGATTGGTTATAACGCGAGAGCTAGACACAGTTCTGGGAATCTTTATAAATACCAACCGACATTTTTTTATTTTTTGAGTTGGTTTTTTTTTTTTAAATATTTTTTATGGGCTCTTTCACGTTACTGAAACACCCCGTAAGCTATGGCACGCAATTGAATTAACACCCTGTATATTTCGATTTAGAACAGCTCCGTTGAAGCTGCTAGATTAGTAATTTGGTGCCTTGGACCAATGCACAAAAATTCAAAATTTAATTTGTATTACTCATGCATTTTAATAAATAAAGGGACTGAAAATGTTGGCCGTTAGAATAGTAGCAGCAGTACAGGTACAGCATTCTTTCAGCACGGAGCTGCTGGAAGGCACCTTAAGCCGTCGGCCCCGGTCGCTGTATGTCATAGTGGTCTTTGCACAAACCATGTCAGTGGCCTATTAGCTGTTGCCTGTTACTATTGGCGACACCAGGGCAGGGTTCGTCGGGTCGCTCATCGACTCGAGAATTCACTCGAAAAGAACCATATTACTTCCTTACTATGGCAATAGGGTGTGAGCGAGATAAATACGTATTAGAGCCGCCATTTTCAATTTCTTTCTTTATTAGTGTAGTGTGAGTGAGTATTTGATAAATGACAAATGTAGTAAATAGATGTAGATGATAGTTTACAGACTTGTTTTAAAAGGAATCTTGAATTGATATTTTAGCATACATAGGTACATAAATTGTTATTAGTGTGATGATTAAAATAAAGAGAAAGACTGTATTTGAAGGTATTTTTATTTTATAAATAGTATGTAATGTATATGTTATATACTTAAAAATATGTTTTCATCCCATCTATTCGAAAACGACGACTTTAATCGCATATAAGTGCGCCTAAAGTTGATGCTTCTAAGCGACATAGGTACTATTACTCTACTCTTTGCTAGAGACTGTCCCAGCCGGGTAAAAATGAGATTTTAATCCTCTTTATGAAAATAAGTGCGATTAAAAGTTCTTTTAATCGCACTTTTTGAATTTGGAACCTCTTTTTCTTTTTTCTTGATTTGGCATGACTGACGCGGAGTGAAAACAAAATAGTTAGATGTCGAATTCAAATAATGGTACACTGGCTGGTTAGACTGCGCGACGGCTGATAAAAAAAAAAATTGAAAATGCACGAACTACGGCACGAGTGGGCAGCAGGGTTTTATACACGGGAGCCCGTGTTTTCGACTCTTTTTACGAATTATTAAATATTCAAAATGAGGTCTTCTAGCAGTGAAATTACCTATAACATTCTTATTCTATTATATTTAAATTTACAAGTGTTAGTTAGGCGCCTTTTTTTCTCATAGAGGGGGATGAAAAGTAGAGTGTATCACTCGGGAGCAAAAATATTTTTGGCTCGGGCGATGTACTTTGAATCCCTCGCTACGTTCAGGATTCTACTTTAGAATCCCTCACTTCGCTCTGGATTCAAAAAAACGCCCTCGCCTTAAAAATATTATTTTACTCCCACGTAATAAAATCTACTATTGTTCTAACTTTTTCTATACAGGCTGTAATGAAAATACCACGTAATACCAATAAAAATTGGTATGTAACGTATGTAACGTCGAGGTATAAACCTCCGTGTTACTAAAACAAGTAAGCCGCTACAAATATTCACTATGGATAGTAGAAGTGTCCCCAAATCTGAGTTGACGAACGTTTGTTACATATCCATAGTGAGTGTTTGCCAAACACGAAAAAAAAAAGACACTGGTAATCTAGTCAAATCTAGAAAAATTTGCACATCCTTCGTTCTTCTGACTGACCATATTTTTGCTTTCAGACTTACTTGTTCTGATTGGTTAAATAACATTGACATTTAAAACGTCAACCAATCAAAAGAAGAGGTCTCGTTTTGGGCGCTTCGACCGCCCAATCAGAGGTTCTTACTTCATAGTGGCCAACGTTCTGTCAACCATTGTTTGATTATCCGTGTCTTCGCAAAATCCCTAAGATTTTCGCAAAAAAACAAGACTGACTTGCTTTCCCGGGAACGTTCCCGAGCGACGGGAATAATGCCGGGAATGTTCTCAGGGTGGGAAGAAACGTCCTTTCTACAAGATATCCAATCTCTATAAATATGATTTTCTTGATTGTTGTTAGTTGTCATCCATTCGCTTCGTTAACTGCCGCGTCTGTGTGTTGCTTAACTGCCTCCGCGGTCTAATGGTCTGAGCCATGGGCTCTCCACCTGGAGGTCCCGGGTCTGATTCCCGGCGGGGAACAACGACTGTGTTGTTGTTTCTCGTTTGGTTAGGACATTGCAGGCTGCTCACATGATTGTCAGAACGGTAAGATGCTGTCATGGGCATGTAAATAGTCGGTCCTGCTGCGCCTGATTTCTCTCTGGTCGTGTCAGTCATATGTCCCATCAGTATAAGAGATTGAATAAATAGAGAGTGCACTTGTGTGTTGCGTAAACATTCGGACACTAATAAATAAATAACTAGTCCCGCGATGATGGTTACCGAAAATCGGTTGTCAGGACTTATGTGTTGGTGGGGGTGGGGGTGGGGGTGAGGGGCGCGGAGGAGGAGGGGTCGCTCGAGGTCGACGGCTTGAACTTGACAGGGTTCGACAGCCTGCAACAATACAGTACATGTGATCGATATCAATCCAAGCGTGGATCCAGCTTTGGACTCAACATTTCATGTTTTGTGCTTTGGAAAAGTTGTTTGGTATCTCTATTTGTAGAACACGTGGTTTGAAGGAACGCAGTACTTTTTTCCACCGTCTATATTGTGTGGTTGTGTTGTGTTGTCGGTACCTGAATATGTTGGGTGTGAGCGCGGCGAGGTGTTGGAACAGCCTGGGCGCGGTGTTGTGTGGCGCGGCTGCTGAGAGCGTGCGCAGCTCCGCGCCCCCCGCCCCCGCCGCCTCCACCATGAACCCCTTCACGCACTTGAGCACGAGCTCCGCGCGCCGCACACACCACGCCGCCGTCATCTCCTGACAGACAAACAAACAATACGCACACATACACCATTAACCCTTCGGATGCCGCGCCACACCTCTATGCCAAGTTGCCAATGGCTTCGACTGCCACGGCGTTCATCTATGCCAAGGTGACATTGTCACTATTTCACGAATTTAAGCTTTAAAACGTTAAAAATAAGGTCTAAAACTACTTGCATAATAAACTAGAATGAATGATCGAACCGAAGACACCATTCAGTTAATTAAATAGTTCGTCCACGATTAAATCAATACGTGACGCGAGCGAAGCGAACTCTATACCTCACGAAAGTTGAATGGACACGTATCTACCTACATACACCTCACTTAGCGAGGGGAGGGAATGAACTGAGAGCGTACCTCAGTGTGTTCGTGTGTGAGCAGGAGGGGTAACGCTATGCTGGTGACGTCATTACTGCACGCCGCCTTCAGGATGTTGCGGAGGCCGAGGATCGCCGGGTGACGAGAGCTTATGTCACCTGTTACAATCCAATCATACAATATGGTGACAATTTAAAACACTTGTCTAACTAGAAATATGAAAGACCACTATGTATTATAAAAAAATAGGTATATAACATTTTTCTATGATCGAAGAGAGAGTAGCTGTATAGGTTACATAGCACTGACCGGACTTGAGCGAGTCGTCGACCACGAGGTGGAAGACCACATGCACGTCGGGCAGGTTCGAGTGTCTCGTGAGGAACACGTCCCCGCACCGCAGCCGCCCCGCCCCCCGCGCGCCCCCCCCACCACCCGCACCGCCCCCCGGGGTGGAGCTCATGCGCTCCAGGTTGCGTTTTAGAACCTGCCGGTGACAGTTACAGTTTACTCTTACATACATCGAGGTAGGCAGGGCGTAAAAGGCGCCATCGACTCTTCCTTCTGACAAGTTAGTAAATTTTGAATATTTTGGTTACTTAACCTTTTCACCGCCACTGACGGCTATAGCCGACACAAAGTAGACACAGATTTATGTTATAATTAGCAATTTTAAAACTGTATCGTGTATTCATTTCGCATATTTTATTTTTTGTACCTTCTACTTTGATTTATAAACTTTTGCTCTTAGATATGTATTCGATTTGTAATATAAAATAAGAAAAGTCTGATTTGTTTTGAAAATTGGCGTTGCGCTGGTGGCAATTTTTTGTTTGCATTGCTTAGCGGCGAAAAGGTTAAATGGTTTTGAGTCGTGAGATAAAAACACTTTAAGCGCGTGACCTTACCGGCTCGGCGACCCTCTCGGCCACTTGCCTCAGCTGCGTGTCCGCGTCCTGGAAGTGGTGCTCTGTGGAGGCGGCGGCGGCGTCCAACAGCCGCGAGGTGGCGCCGGTGGGGCGCTCCGGGCCCGTCTCGCACAGCAGGACCACCGCCGACAGCTCGCTGCCGTACAGACCCACCGACGTCTGCAGGCGCCGGGAGGTCTCCGTGGGACTGCAAACACGGGACAGTGTTGCCAAGTCTATTTCAAGTCACCTATGGCCTTAAGGGAGTGTAGCCTTAAAATCGCCTAAAAACTTTATGTATATGTCTGTGGGGTAAGGCAGGGGGGGGTTGACGTCGCCGGTGCTATTTAACCTTTATATGGAAGGACTGACAGAGGAGCTGAGCAGAACCAAAATCGGATGTCATATTGACGGAGTATGCTTAAATAACCTAAGCTGCGCCGATGATATGGTTCTGCTCTGCCCCTCTATCAGAGCGGTACGGCATCTTATAGGCATCTCTGAAGAATATGCTTCAAAACATGGACTGGTTTATAATGTAAAAAAATCTGAAGTAATGATTTTTAAATATGGTAAAGGACCAGATAAAATTCCTTCAATTTTCCTTTGTGGTTCTCCTATGAAAGTAGTTTCTACATTCAAGTATCTGGGTCATATCGTCACTGACACACTCAAAGATGATGAGGACCTGAAGATACAGCGGCGGGACATCGCAGCGAAAAGTAACATGCTGGCTCAGTGGTTCACTCACACTCACTGCTCAAACGAGGTATAAATTACTCTGTTCAAGTCATACTGCCAGGCGTTGCGTTCTACACCAGCCAACTTTGGTATAATTATACACAACGGATATACCATATACTTCGCGTGCAATATAACAATGCATTTAGATGCATGCTTCGACTCCCGTGGCGGTGTAGTGTAGTGTAGTGCGTCTGGCTAGATGTTTGCTGAGTACAGAGTTAACTACTTGTACGCAGCAGTAGGTAATACGTTGAACGAGAGCCTCTTTTGACGCTACGAGTAGAAACACCAGTAATAAGATAATACGTACCGGCAGATAGTGCGTACAACGTATTTTACATTTTTGACAATAACTATAAATGAAGTTAAGTACCTACTTCAGGAATTGATATTTAACGCCTTAATCTTTAATTCTTTAAAGATTAAAATATTATGTTTGACTAATATGATTAATGTTTTAACTTCAATTTAATTTTAAAAAAGTTAACACTTCATGCTATAATTTCTTGGTGAAAGTTGTTCAGTCGGTAATATGGTATAATATGTACAGGTAAATATTATTTTAAAAAACATTTGTGAATTTGCAATTTTACAGAAAATAATCATCTTATTGTAGGAAAACAACAGTAGTATTTGTAATAGCCACTAACTTGTCCAAGTCGTCAGTAGTGCAGAGGTCCAGCAGATCCGACGCGGAGAGGCGGATGTTGTGCGT
The DNA here is from genome assembly GCA_029255725.1 of Scrobipalpa atriplicella. NCBI lineage: Eukaryota > Metazoa > Arthropoda > Insecta > Lepidoptera > Gelechiidae > Scrobipalpa > Scrobipalpa atriplicella. The sequence goes on from JARACY010000205.1 coordinate 17,450, forward strand.
CTGCTTCAGCTGCGAGCCCAGGTGGATCGTGAAGCTCTCCTCCAGCTTAGCCGCGCCCCCCGCACCCCCCACGCCCCCCGCACCCCCCACCGGCGCCGGGCTTACTGCTGCCGTCTCCTCCAGACCACCCAAGGGGAACGAGCCCAGAGGGGAGTCGCTGCGGAAAAACAATAATTGACTTCAAAAAACTATTTTTAAGACCTTTATGGCCCAACAAGAGAGCAAGAAATAATTGATTATTATATACACCTGTCCCTTACACCCGATATGTGACTGACCTGGGTGATATGAGGTCTGCTTGGCTGTGGCATCTCTCCAGCGCCTGCATGAGCCACGCTCTGTGCGCGGCGCGCTGGGCGTGCTGCAGCGCGTCTAGTTGGGAACCCCATCTGTAACAGACGCAAACATTGCCCACGATTGGACACACACAATTTTTTTTTAATAATTTTATACAGTGGCCACGATTCAGCGTAAACCAGATTTAACTAAAATAATTCATACCCGTCATAACACACGACACACGACACAACTGGCTGCTGCACTGTCCGCTGGACCTCGCAGCAAATAATACCATACGATAAAATAAATCAAAATTATAGGAGTTATCTATAGACTGTAGTGTGAGTTACCTGCCGGCGGCCAGCGCCTGCTGCTCGAGATGTGTGGCTGCGAGCGCGCTGACCGCATCCTCGGCCGCCTCCGCGCCCTCCAGCCGCATCGCCTCCTCCAGCTCCTTGGCTTGTCTGAAACGAATAAGAGAACTTTTTAACCATTATGTGAGTGTGGCAATGAGTACACTCACCTCTGTGTGAGTGTGGCAATGAGTACACTCACCTCTGTGTGAGTGTGGCAATGAGTACACTCACCTCTGTGTGAGTGTGGCAATGAGTACACTCACCTCTGTGTGTGTGGCAATGAGTACGCTCACCTCTATGTGAGTGAGGCAATGAGTACGCTCACCTCTGTGTGAGTGTGCCATTGAGTACGCTCATCTCTGTGTGAGTAAGGCGATGAGTACCTACGCTTACGTCTGTGTGAGTGTGGTAATGAGTACAATCACCTCTGTGAGTGTGGCAATGAGTATGCTCACTTCTGTGTGATTGAGGCGATGAGTATGGTCAGCTCACCTTTGTGTGAGTGAGGCTATATCCCGATCCCTGGCCTGCAGCGTGTTCCTGGTGGTCCTCGCGTACGAAGCCTCCACTTGCAGGATGGTGTCCAGCGCCGGGGAGTGAACCAGGCGGTGGTACGCGGCCGCAAACACCTCCTCGTCCGAGGTCCCTTGTTGCTCAGCAAAGTCTACTACATTCTCCTGAAAAGATGTAACTTATTTGTATGGAGCCTGGCTGTAAATGGAGATCTTTATTTTTTAATGAAAGTCGTTGGGTAGGTATTCCAAGGTTGCAGGTTCAAATACTGTCTGTGAATGAATTTTTTATTGGTTATCAGACAGTTATCACTAATATTTTAGAAATTAAAGAGAGGACTAGAGGACTTTAGCAAAGGTCTTGCGTTCGATTCCCAGGAGTTGATATTTGTCAATTTATCACTGTGTGAGATTTTCCGCAGTTTGATTAGGACTATGCTGGCTGAATCACCTAATTATCTGAAAGAAAAAAGATTTTGTGCTTCGGAGGGCACATTGAGCTGTTGGTACCGTTCGCTGTATTTGATAGCGGTTGTAACACAAATCATGTTAGAGGTGATAGCTTTGCTATTAGGCGGTTTATAAACTCTGATACCAAGGTTCATCAGGTCAATCTACTTGAAACCCGCACAACAAGAAGAAGAGTCCTACGACATTTATATACCCTGAACTGTGTCTCCCATCCCTTGACGATCCCGTCCACATCCAGCCCCGAGTGCTTCAGCTGGTCAAGGAGCTCGGCATCTCTCTCGTTGTGGTACTTCTTAGTTTCTTCCGCTACAAATTCTGCTAGTTTCTCATTCAGTTCTGAAATTAAAACGAATAAATAGAAGAAAATTATTGTAAATATTGAAAATTATTTTAATTGTATTAATTATAATACTGATCTTAATCACAGCTCTATGCATAAATAATAACAGATTGAATATAGCATACTTCTATTGTATATGTAGGTATAGTTAGTTAACCATAGGGAGTTTTAAACATGGCTTGGTGCATTTGGTATAAGTTTTATCATGAAAATATGATAACTTAAATGCAATTCTGTTGGTTAAATAATTAAATAAGTTTTAATTACAATTAAATGCCCAAAGCCAGCTGTTATGGGAACACAAACCAACAAACCAGGGGCGTATTCCTAAAACTTGTCTTCAAATAATATATGAAAACAAGTGATTATTGTGCTATGAAAATAACTCCTCACCTTCATCCAAATACACAGGGATATGGAACATATTAAGGAGTCTGTGTACGAGTTCCCTAGTTGAACCGACGTGGAGAATATCCACCGGTACCTCGAGTTTAAACAACACATTCTCGTTGGTGCACGTCGGAAATGAAAATCGAAAGGTTTTTGTCACATTACAAGGAGTGTCCACCGTCATCTTCACGTAATATTCGGCACGCACAGATTTTATATCAGACAATAATAATTAAAATTATATTTATCAACAAAAATCGTTTCTAAACAAAGTATTCAGTGATTTCGCCAGGGGTACGTTCACGGGCGTTTGGTTAGCGCAAGATTAGGGGAAACACCTGTCAAAATTACATTTGGAGAAATTTTCTCTTGGTAATAAGGTCGAAATTGGCGCGGTAACCATAGACAATTCCCCTCATCTTCCCCTAACGGTTTCCCCTAGGAGTGCGTTCACGGGCGCACGGTTAGGGGAAGATGAGGGGAATTGGCTACTTTCCAACTAGTCAAATCAGCAACTTTTTATGAAATGTCAAAAACGCTTTTTTGTATGAAAATAGTGAGTTATGACGTCACATTTTAGTAAATATTGACTACTCAAATCAATAACTTATACAACGTGTAACAGAAAGGGTATATGCATCGAGAAATGTGTGAATCTACCCATGAAACTGAACAACTTTCCCTAAGGAACATAGGTCGAAATACGAAAAAAAAATTTTGACCTTCCATACAAAATACATCAGCTGATAGCGCATTTAGTATGGGAAGTAAAAAATTTTTTTTCGCATTTCGACTTATGTTTCTTAGGGAAAGTTGTTCAGTTTCATGGGTAGATTCACACATTTCACGATGCATATACCCTTTATGTTACACGTTGTATACTTTTAACTTGATTGTTAAAATCGAAATGCGCATTTTTTTAAAATGATGAATGAAATCCACAATATTTTTAGCCATCAGTTTTAAGTATAAACGTTTTGAATTTTTTAAGCTACTCAGTCAAGTACCCAATTGTCTATGGTTACCGCGCCATTCTCGACCTTATTACCAAGAGAAAATTTCGCCAAATGTCAAAAACCATAGACAATTCCCCTCATCTTCCCCTAACCGTGCACCCGTGAACGCACTCCTGTATAAGATTCGATCGGTATAAATATCGAACTGGGTCGACTGAACGTACCCCAGACACCTTTGAAAACTACTCTGCGACGAGATGACATTCGTTGACATAATGAAAGCGCCATACAAAAGAAATTGAATTGAATTGACATTCGTTGACATTGACAGTGACAGTGCAGTGACATATTGCCTTTTTTTTCTTGTTTTGGCGCGGACGCGGTTTGCGCATTGCCCGTTTTAGTTTAGAGTCTGTCCACAGTCTGTCTAATGAGTCGTGGCACACGGAAATGGTGCTAATTATAATTTTTTTTAAATTTAAACAGAAAAACTACAATAAAACTATTTTGATACTTTTATTTTATTTGTATGGAAATATCAAGTCAAATTGCTGGCTATCAACCCAAAAAAAACTGCTGTAACTGTAAATGCCGCGGGATTTTGTAGAAGCTAAATTTCATATCGACATTTGCTATTCACTTTTATTAAGGTATTGATGTAAAAATATGTTTATTGGATCGATTTTATTAATATTCCTAAGGATTGTTTATTTAGAATTCTTAGGGCAGTTTTATGCGTTATTAACCTTTTTTTAGTAGTAGCGCTTTTTTATAAAGCACAAGCTGCTTAGTCGATTGCCAAACCTCCACGCGAGTCCGTATAAATATAAAAAATCATCAGACCCTATAATTTCCAATGAACGTTTAAGACACCGCCGAAATAATATAAGAAAAATCTCTTTGCCTCTGAAACTATAAGGAATTGTCACTCGGGAGTTTTTTAGAGGAAATCATTGACCATTTAGACCTCAGGCCCGTAAGTAGTCTAAATCCGTTACGTTATTCCATGTCGCTTAGAAGCAGTAGTAGAAGGCTTTTCAGAGGTAGCCTATTAGGTAAGTTTATAATTCTGCAATTCCCGAAGCAGTAAAAGATATAACATTTCATAAATCTATTTACCATGAAAATAAAAACGTCTCCTCGTACAGACGTCGTCAACCTTTCAACCATAAATCAGTGTAACAATCGCAATGGCACAATACAGATATTTTATAAAAGCACCCCTCTACTATGTTACCCCTGAATGGAGCAGTAGGATGGGGGATCAATTCGATTGCGGTGGACCACCATAGGCAAGGCCGACTTTGGTTACGCGACGCGGGGACAGGTCCATTGAGTTAGCTGTATACAGGGTGTGGGTATATGCACCAAGGATGTGCATCTGCTCATGAAACTGAACAAATTTCATTTCCCCAAGAAGCATAGGTCGAAAAACGAACAAAAAATGTGCTATTAGCAGATGCATTATCTATGGGAGCCATGGGAGGACTAACATCTTTTTCGTTTTTCGACCTATAGATGCCCATTGGAGAAAGTTATTCAGTTTCATGGGCAGATTCATATCCTTTCTGTTACACCCTGTATATAATGGAATGAGGCAACTTTCTATTGGATAATAGTATTCGATTTTCGGTGATGGCAGCCAATCTCCCAGGGAACGGCCAACTGCGCGGGACTAGTTTTAGTGACCAAGTGTTTGCGCAACACACAAGTGCACTCTCTGTTCTTTCAATCTCTTATTCTGATGGGACAGATTGACTGACACGACCGGACAGAAATCAGACGCAGGACCGACTATTTATATGGCCATCCGACAGCATAGATCATCTTACTTTTCGGACAATCAGAGCCTGCAATTGTCCTACCTACCTAACCAAACTAGAAGATTGTGTGCTCCGGAGGGCACGTTAAGCCGTCGGTCCTGGTCGCTGTCTTTGATAGTAGTCGTTACACAAACCATGTCAGAATCATATTAGCTGTGCTATTAGGCGGTTTATAAACTCTGACACTAGGGTTCATCGGTTCGACCGACTCAAAACCCACACGACAAAAAGAAAATTTCCTGCGGAAGTTTTAACAAAATGGTAGCCACCCACTGAGTCAAGTTTGTCACCACACCACTAATGATACTTTTTATTATATTATTTTGTGGTTTTATTACTTAGCAGTGGTTACGGTTAGAGTAATGATTTTTCAATTTCCCGTGCGGTAATTCATCTAACTCGTGGCGGGTCCATTCTATAAATAGGTACTGCCATAACTAACTATACGGGGCGTAAGGGACAGCTTCCCGCAAACTGTTGCTCAGTCAACGAAACTGAACAATTATCACCAGAAAATTCTTTCACAAAATGAAAAAGAATGATTTCCAATATTCGTTTGGTTAATAAAATCAAACAATTTGTGATATTCGACTATCGAAATGAATATCTACGGAATTCGAAAAAATATTGTCGCTGTCTAACTTTTGAAGCACACGCGATTATTTACTTACCACCAAGATTTATTCATATTCATATTCATATTTATTTATTTGCTTCATGTGGTTAACAAAGGTGGTACTTATAATATACATAGTTCTCACATGACCCTGTTAGGGCACTGCAAATTATACATTTTTAACAAAATATTATTTAAATTTGAAACAGAAAATTTTATCGCGAATAGACCCGGATATAAAAAGTAAATTGTCGCTGTCGTCTTTGTTTCATGCTCAATTATTATTGTAAGTAGGTACTTACTAGCTGACTAAATTGTCCAGAGGATATTCTCTCAAAATTTTGATATCTTATGCTTCGTTTCCAAAATATCGAGGGCCAAAATCAAAAATTCGGAAATAAAGCCATCACTTTTTTCGTTTTTGACTTTCTCGAATAATTTTATGCAACTTTGCTTTCGTAAATACGCGTCTTCGATTCGTTGAGGCCACGATCTTGACTAAAATTATTGCCGTCTGTTTCTGTTCTCTCACGATAGAAAATGACAGATACTATAGACAAAAAGTCGTGATTTTTATCTACTCTACATGATCCACTCTCAATTTTTGTGGTCGCAGGCGCAGGTTTAAATCCACCCTACCCGAATCGAACTTTTGATTTCTTATTTCTCATATTTAAAAAAATAAAATTGCACTGAGTACAAAAAGCCATAAAAATTGCCCTTATGGGTATTGTCCACCATGAGAACTAAGGTCAGGTGGTCTCACGCCCGCTACCTGCGTTACCTACTGTACAGACACCATGATTTCAGGCGAATACGGACAACCACTTTATACGGGGTGTATGTAAGGGACAGAATTTCCTGGTGGAAGTTGTTCAGTTTAGTTGACTGAGCAACCCCTATTAGTTTGCGGGAAGCTGGGAAGCTGTCCCTTACACCCGGTATATTATATTACTAGTATACCCTGACCAGTAACCAAAAAATCTCCCCTATAATGTCTGTCTGTTTAAAACCTGGTTGACTTATAGCCTTCTTGCCGTGACTTTATTGCGGTTTAAATTACAAAACTAGATTTAATACTGTTGACTGTAATAATAATGGATTGGATTTCAGATACCATCTAATTAAGTTCACCTGTCTCTTTCAGATTAAAAAGTTTGAAAAAGGACATGAGTTTTATACTCTTTGGTTTTCGATATGATATTTATAATTATGATTTTACGCGTTATCTGTCAAATATCAAACCGCCAGCCAGCATAGATGGCAGATAAAATACAGAGGAAATGCGAAAAATAATAGAGTATTGACTGTCCTTTTTCAATCTTATTATTTTAAAAGAGAGATTTTAATTTTAGCTTTAGTGGTGGCACGTGGCCCCTAGAATCGAGCACAATAACTGGTTTAGATTGGTTAAATATTGTTAGCTATCAGTTTATTGAATATTCTATATTCTTTGTTTTATATTTTAGTGTAGCTTTTTAAAATTTAAGAGAGAACTTTCATTTCGTTCATATAAAAGACATCAACGCAAACGTATTGTTTCTTGGTTCCACAGGATAGACAAGGAATCGATGCCAATGACAGCGGTGACTAGTTTAGTTGAGATTTTGTGATTTTGTGATGCCACTGCTATTGATTCGTTGAGGCAACGACTTAACTAAATCTTGACTAAAATTATTGCCGTTCCTTTCTGTTTTCTCGAAATAGAAAATGAGAGGTGAGTGAGTTAAGTCGTAAGTTTTGCAAGTACGAATTGCTATTACACACTACCAATAATGGTCACTCTACTCACTTACTGGGTAGCTAAAGACGTCATGTTACAATACTAATGGCCTATTTGCAGTGGTTATTACAACAATTCATTCATTCATGACTCCCAAAGCCATTCCATTCATGTCTTCGTGACTTTTAGAGTGAAAAAAAAAAGATTCTCACGGAATCGCTTGCGCAAATTCGTTCTGCAGGTTGAAAAAATTGAAAAAATGCGATCTGATAGATTGTGAGATATTTGCGTCGTTTTTGCGCTTTTTGACGTATGTCAGGGTGAACTACGCTTAATATAAGTACGACCAATGATAGATTATTTTAGCGTAACAAAATATCATTGTTTTTTTTTATTAGATCCAACTTACTCTGTTCTGTCTGTGATGAAAGGTACCTACTAATTTATGGTTTTGTAAGATTTTTCCTCTTTTGGTTAGGATAATGCAGGCCGATACACCTTAATCACCTTGATATCGCTCGGTGTAGGTAGCTGCACCACCAGTAAATGGTAGCAATTCGTATCTAATTGCATAAATCGGTGTTTAACTAATATAAGTCTATACCTGTCATTTTCTATCATGAGAGAACAAAAAGGGACGGCAATATTTTAAGCCAAGATTTTATTAGTAGTCGTGCCCTTATCGAACCGATAGCCATGTTATTATTAGTAGTGATAAGTTAATATAGTGTAAAGTCTATGGTAGTGATCGTGCCCAATGCCTATCAGCCAGTCTGGGTGTTTTCCAGTTATTCATCGTTTCTTGACACTACAGAAATGGCTGAGACTCAGTAATGCCGTGAATGGTGATACCTACATACTTCCAAAATACAAAGCGGGTTTTTCGCCTGCGGACCCGTTCGTTACCAATCTAAAATCCTGAATGAATGAACAAGTCCGCGACTTTTTTGCTAAACAATACTATGTTTACCTTACCCAGTCATTAATTTTAAGTTTTTTCTAAACAAATATTCCTCTATTCACAACAGCCCGACTGTCCTTTAAAAACCCCGTAAAAAAGGCTTTTTATCGATCGATTCGCTCAATAAATCTGTCCGTTCTATAAATTTGTAAATCGTAGGCGGGTTAAAGATATAAATAATCGAAAATCCCCATATTTGTCTACAAAATATCAAAGGTAGAGTTTTAGAAATCTGTTTTTTTTGGTCACCCACTGTAAAGGCTTGGTGTTAAGGCTATGTTGACTAGTTTTTTAATGGTGTTTTTTCGCCGTGGGAATTTACCAAATAACTAAAATATTATTTGAATAAACCAAATAATGGTGCCAATTCTGTTGACACAGCTTAACTCATTTTAGTTTGGATGTCACTTTCTAACTTGAAGCTAATAGAGACCAACAACAGATTTTACAACAGAATCGGCACCAATATCTGAAATGCAAGTTAAATAAACGCAACTCCATCGTTCTGGCCTTTTCCTGTTTCAATGGCTCTTCTTATTAGCCAGGACTAATTACAAGAATTTCTGAGACTATTAATAACATAACTTGCAGATCCAAAATTTCCCATATAACGTGCCATCTTGTATCGGAAGTAGGTACCTAGCATTCTTTCCGTTGATTCTTTCCTACGAGTTTGCTCATAAAGGACCACATGGGGAGGGCAATGACAACAAATTTATTCAGACGATGTTAGAGAATGATGCAAATAGTCAGGAGTCATGCTGAGCGCCAACTCACTTCCGAATTGAGCAATAAAATTTAATAATAAATTGATTTGCAGTTGCAGTAAGTAGGGCAATGGATTCGTGGGAAAATAGCTAATTTGTGAACATTAGGAATCAAGAATGAAGACGATACATTTTATTTATTGAATAGAGAAGCATATTGCAAACTAGCTTTCTGGCATGTGGTTTCAGTTTCACCACCCATAAAGCAGCACGCTCACTAACTGACGCAAATAGCAAAGTTCCTAATTTAATTTAAAAAAAAATTGAAGTTCCTCGTTATTGTAAGCTATTTTGAATTTTTGTGTAATTTTGAAAAACTAAATAAAGCGATTTAAATATTTTGTGTGCTTCTTTTCTATTTTCTCATTATTTTAACTGAAAGCCTGAAGGCGGAAGGCCATGGCGTGGTCATGGCAGTGTTCTACTTTCGCCCGCTCACGCTTTAAAGCCGCTACATTTGTACTTATTAGGAACTAGTAAGCTTGGTTTTGAAAATGAATCAAACATCATTAATAAAATAAAAATATTCTTGTTCAAAGCTCTGTGACGAAGAACTGAAGTTTCTGAAGGTGCGAAGATGCTACAAAAGTAATAATTGTTACGATTTCTGCAAATTCTTTTGTTACCAAGTGTGCGATTTAATGCTATCTTGCTAAACACAATGAGTAATGTCAAAACATTTCTTACAAATTGTTCCCTAATGTAAAAGATACCCCGGAAGTCCGTACTTGTGATATTTTTGTATGGAATTGCATAAGCATTTATGGATTGAATAGTTTTTGTGAGTGGGCATTGATGGATTGATCTGCCTCTCCGGGTCAAAAAGTACTATTGATTGAAGATGGTCCTTTGGATCAATAGCAATTATTTGTACCTTTTTTTGTAATGAACAAATTCAGATCATGGAGGTAATAAATGATGCACAAAGCAACTAACCTCCATGGAGGTAATCTGACCTCTTTTAAAACAATAGTTTAATAATAGGTGAACACAAAATACTTATTATTAAAATATAGTAAATATTAATTGTAGAACAAACTTTTCACCCCTCGGTTACAGAGGCGGGTTTTCTTGTGGGAATGAATTAATTTTCCCGCGGTATAAAGTGGCATCAACAGACAAACAGAATTTTACGCATAATTATAATATACAATATCATACAATTATACTTTATTGCACAAAAAACACAGAAATTACAAATTAATTAAAACTAAAAACTAAAACTGCCTCCGTGGTCTATTGGTCTGAGCCATAGGCTTCCGATCCAGAGGTCCTGGGTTCGGTACACAATGTTGATATTTGTCAATAATATCACTATGTGGGATTTTCACCAGTTTGGTTAGGACAATGCAGGCTTCGGAGGGCACGTTAAGCCGTCGGTCCCGTCCCGGTTGCTGACTTTGATAGTGGTCGTTACACAAACTATGTCAGAGACCTATTAGCTGTGCTATCAAGCGGTTTAAAAACTCTGACACCAGAGTTCATCGGGTCGATCGACTCGAAATCGAAACCCACACGACAGAATGAATATAAATTAATATTAACTTTGTAATTTAACACTCGTTGATGTCTTTTGTATGGACAAACTGCAACTTTTATTTGTCTTTACAATTTATTGTTTTTCAACCTAGAGATTTTGAAAACTGCTTAATATTTTTGGTGCAGAAATGAAAAGGGCAACGTTTGTATTGGTAAAAATAATAAAATGACAGATGTTATCAAATTATAAATTTATTTGGACCCTCAATATACATATTTCACATTGTTATTATGATTTAAGTAGATATCTTACGTAATGATGTTATATTGAAAATAAATACAAATATAAAAATAAAAATCTGTTATTTTATTTACAACTTAAAATAATTAGTTTAGAATGCCTTACTATTAAGAATATTTTCTGGTTCAGTATACTATAGATAGATAGTTCTTTAAATTTTCATTGTTTGTTCTGTTTTGCCGCCATTAATTTCCAAATAGCCGACAACTGGCCATCTTGATTATTGCTTCATCTGATATATTTGTAGCAATTCGTAGTTGCAAAAATCACGAATTAACTACATATTATAAGTCTATACCAGTCATTTTCTGTCATGAAAAAACAGAAAGGGACGGCAATGATTTCAGTCAAGATTTAGTTTACATAGTCACACCTAGTCGTGCCCTCAAAAAATCGACAGCAATTTTTAGATCCCATTTAACACACACTCTCTGTCAATACCCGTACAGATAGGGGAAGGCGACATGAGGCATCGCGGACAGCGGCACGAACACTGGCATCATGCGCTCAGCCTGCAGGAAGTGGGTCCTCGTGTGCTTCTTGAGATGGTCGCGCCGGCCGAACTTCTTGCCACAAGTCGCGCAAGGATACGGCCTCACCCCCGAGTGGATCCTCTTATGCCTCGTCAACTCTTCGTTTCTTGTAAAAGACTTGCCGCAGTTCTTCTCGTCGCACTTGAACGGTCTTTCCCCTGTGTGGATTCTGATATGACCCTTGAGTTGTCCGTTGTTGGAGAAACCGACGTGGCAGTGCGGGCATTTGTATTTCTTCGGTCGCTGTTTCCGCGCGTTCAGGAGTTTCGCTTCGTTTTCTTGCTGGATGACTCTGGCGTACTCCAGCTCCATGGCGTATCCTTGCGCTAGGGACTCGAGGAGTAAGGGATCCGTCGGTGGCACGCCTAAGGCTTGAGCGATGTCATGCGCTGGTAGGTAATCCGGCATCATCGGGTAACTCATAGGCACAACGTAAGGCTCTTCTAGTTTAGGTGATTCTTTCAGCTTCAGCGCATCTTTTACAGGTTCTTGCAGTAGCCTGTCGCAGCATAAAGTCAAATTTGTTACTGGAGATGCTTCGTCGATTGGTTTATTGTCTTCGTCTTGTGTAGTTGTCGATACTGTTGCATCTTGATGTAAGTTAGTTTTATCTTCCTTTTTCTTAAATGTACCTCTAATCTTTCGTAGTTGATTTTCCCGCTTTTCATCTTTACGCTGCTGGAGTTTGATTTCTTCAATTGTTGTTGTTTTGATTAGACCAGGTTTTCCATCTTTTTCATCTGTCACGTCCCAAGGTCTAAACAGCCTGGAGTAAGGCCCGACGGAAAACATTTTACAAAAAAAATAAGAAATTAAAATCACAACTGTTAGGATGTTGTCACACGCAATTGTAATCGTTGACTGAGGAGCCCTTTTCATCTGAACAACTTTTATATACATTGGTTTAACAATAAATTTAATAAAAGCGGTCGAAAGTAGAGGGATTCGTCCCTTTGAAAGGACGAAAGAGATGCAATATTTTTCAATTGTTGCACACTTGAGGACTGCCCCGAATTATTTTCGTATCCTCACCGATCCCGTTACACAATTTTGCGCGTTAATGCTGGGCATTAGAGTTGAGTTTTATGTCGTTTCTCTCGTCATTTAATCCGTTTATATGATGAATATGTTATAGTGTTTGAGATAGGGGTTCGTTTTGTTATTTATGTTGATTTTTGTGCGTGTCGGGGGGCGGTACGGCGGGCGCGGCGGCGGCGCGAGGCGGTCTACTCGCCCCTCGCAGATGTGCCTTGTCTTACCGCTCCCGGGCAATTGTAGGGCTGTTGCGGTCTCACAATTTATATGTCGCGGTATATGCACATGTGTAGGGATATAAATCGTCCGTCATACGGGAGATTTGGCAATTTCATTATTATTATTTATATTTGTAGTTTTAGGGGACGTTAATTGAATAAACGCGGTCGATAGTGATTTTAAACAGCTATACTTAAATTGGTTTTCGTGTGTATCTTAAAATAACATATTTGGTTTCTTGACTGGGTCTGTAAGGTATTTTTGTTTTAAATTAACAACTCAGGCTTTATTTATATATCTATTTACAAGTAAAAGTGTTTTAAATAGACAGATAGGTATACCCAGCTTACAAATAAATGTACCTAACTCAGTTGAACAAATTATACAACAACGTAGCTAACTTCTTTTACCTCTTCTAGTTAGTGTTTTTTGGGTCGGCGAACGACCTATAAGCACTGTGCAGATTTTTTTAACTACCTAATAGGCCTTTGATATGGTTTGTGTACCGTCCACTATCGGAGACAACGGTCGGGGCCCAAGGCTGAACGTGCCCTCCAAAGCACGTACCTACATATCTCTTGCTTATAAATAATATACAGGGTGTAAGGGACAGCTTCCTGTAAACTGATGGGGGTTGCTCAACGAAACAGCAACTTTCACCAGGAAATTCTCAGGACATGAAAATAAAATGGCTTTTCCATACAAATTGTCTGATCGAGGTGTTTTTTTTCACTTTGTATGCGAAAGTCACTTTTTTCTTTTCCTAAAAAAAATCCTGTCGTAAGTTGTTCAGTTTCGTTGACTGTGCAACCCCAATGAGTTTGCGGGAAGCTGTCCATTACACATCTCTTGTGTTTATGTACGCAGTCCATATTAGCAGCCCGATCCATCACAATTTGCTCCCATTATAATGTTTACAGGAGTCGTGAAAGCAAAGGGTTTTTGCTTGCAATGAGCGAGCAATCAGCATGATCGATCACTTATGCTTTCCTATTGGACTGCGAGCGATAACACAAGTCTGTCCTCCTCCGCCCGTAGTCTGGGCCAATGGGCTCTCGATCCGGAGGTCCTGGGTTCGATTCCCATGGGGAACACAATGTTTAGTTGTTAATTTATCACTTTGTGATATTTTCCCCAGTTTGGTTTGGATAGGACATTGGTATCGATTTGTATGCGCACAAAATCACTAAATCTTGACTAAAATGATTACCTGTCATTGTCTATCCTGAGAGAACAGAAAGGGACGACAACAATTTTGGTAAAGATTTAGTTAAGTCATGCTCTCCACGAATCGCTACCATTGCAGGCTAAATCACTTGATTGTCCGAAAAGAAAAAGAAGTCCGTGATTCGGAGGGCACCGGTCGCTGTCTTTGATAGTGGTCGTTACAGTAACCATATGACAGCGTAGGCGGTTTAAAAACTCTGACACGGCACCAGAGTTCATTGGGTCGATTGACCGGAAACCCACACGACAAGAAAAAGATGCGAGTAAACAGAGTTGAGAGTTACGATGTTCTGCTGTTTATATATAGGGTGTCCCAAAACCTACTTGAATCTCATTTGATCAATAAAAAATATGTAAACAGTTGAATTTTCAGAACATATTATTTTCAACTTAAAATATGGACACTGAATAAGATTTTTGTTTGCCAGCAAAGCCTAGCTAGGCGGACATTACTTTTTCCGAATAATAGGTACAGCAGGTATTTTTTAAACGATAAAATTGTAACTAAGAATCGCAAAAAAGGTATAAAATATTAGCGTTATGAATTAAAAAGTAAAGAATAACAAAAACTCTAAAGAAATAATGAGATTATTTTGTTGAATTTTGTAAATCGATCAACTTTTTGACAGATCTCATCGATTCCAAACATCACGAATCCCGAGAATGGTCCAGGAGCTTATATATTTTCTTCATCGGTTCTGTATACATTTTCTATAAATAAGTGATTAAGACTTTAACCTACTAATTTATATTTTTTATGATACTTTGGACTCTCTTCAGAACCGATAACTGTGTAGTACCCTACACCACCTATTGCAGATAGGCCCATATCCAACAGTGATGAATTTTTAATTTGAAAATGAGAGTTGAAATAGTTATTCAAATAACTGAAAACACTGATCAACAAACAACTTGATGAACCAGTGAATAAAACACACCTCGGTGTTAAAGTTTTTATTTCGCCTTATAGTCCTCTGATATGGTTTGTGTAACCGTCTCTATCATGACATGACTGAGACCGGTGGCTTAACTTGCTTATTTTTTCATCTTTGGTTAGAATAATTATCTAGCAATATAGTTGTATAGTCCTGGGGAACCCTAATAAAGACGCAAAAACTTTTCTCTAGTCGGAATTGGCCCAAAACCGCCAAAATTGAGTTATAATCAAACGCATTGTGTTGTACTGAATACGTTTATTTGTTTAGTTGTTGCTTTAGATGGATTGGAGTGATCCATTCTATGAATGATGTCAACCTGATCTACGATTGATGGTTGGCAACGGACGAACTGATAGTACAAAATACCGAAATTTGTGTGAAAGTCATAATTTTTTACATTTCATTTTATACCTACTATTGTGAGACGTGGCAACGGTTTTAGTATACCGTTGACACTCTGCCTACCCGGGTAGTGATACTAACGACCCCTTCTTAAATTTAAGAGTATTGCTCTTGTCGGTGCAATAATCGATAAAGATTTAAAAACTAAGAATACGTATATATGCGTACGAAATGAAAAAAATAAAAATGATTTTTCCATACAAAATGGCCACCTCGATCAGACAATTTGTATGGGAAAACCAATTTTTTTACATTTCCTGAATGAATTTCCTGGTGAAAGTTGTGAAAGGTGAAAACAAAAATAATAATCACTTTATAAGTAGTTATAGGTAAATAAGTAGATGCTGGACTGGGAGTGATAGAAAAACATAGAATGTGCCAGCTGCATTTCCTCCCGGGCATGCTGTAAAAACCAGCTAAGGAATTCGAGGGTTCCAGTGTATTGCAATTTAGGCGATGGGCTGACAACCTGTCACTAGCGATATACATTTCAGTCTAAAATGGCCCTCAAAACTTGTCAGACGAACGACCTATTCTTTGGTCGTTTACGCTCTGCCTATCCTATTCGGGATAAAGGCGTGATTATTATGTATGTATGTAAATAAGTAGGTTATTAAAATTGAAGAAAGTAAAACTGGAGGATTATTTCAAAATTAGTTTTAAAATGTGTTAGCCTTATTCAGCATGGAGTTCATAATCAAACAATACTCCTCGCTGACAGCTCGTCCAAAACCTCAAGCTGTGATCTGATTACCCTCAATTCGACACACCGACTCATTCCCCGTCACACACTTTGCAATTGTCAAAATTTAACTTTTTTTTTTCACCCCGAAACAAACTTCATTCTGCTGCTGGCACCCATTTTCCTTTGCAACTTTAGGAGGAAAGCTAGTTTCGGATGTGCAAAATTAAATTTGTAAACGCGAGTACTTAGTTTAAGTATTGTTGAAAGATAGTAACTGCGTTTAGTATTGTGTGAAAGTACAAAAGGATCAATGATATACGTCAATGGTGACAACAAAGAGGGTCGCCATTTTGAATACTAGCGTAAAATCAAAGGAAACCAGCTTCTATTACCAAGCCGTGAAGACTATTTAAAATGTTTATTTAAGTTTGTTGGATTGTACAAAGAGTAGTTTTTTGCGTTTTGCGTTCACTAAATTGGCTTAAGTTTGGTATTATAACGATTATAACGGCTTATACGTTTGACACTTTGGGATGAGTGGTTTCACTTACACCTAGTTGTAGTATTTTTTTATTTGACTTGAATTGAGCGGATTATGACCGGTGGGATATATATAATAAATAACTTCTTAAACTAATTCTGCTATTTCAGAAACTTTATGCTTTATTTAAATTATATTACGTAAAATAACGCAATTTAGAGAACAAAATTATAAAATAACAGAAAGTAAATTATAAAATAACGCAATTTAGAGAACATGATCGATAGTCGGTTTGTACAATTTAAATTTATGTTAAATTAAGAGTCATACTGGTTAAAGGTAAATTAAATTGAGTGGGGAAAAATATTTTGGAGTTTGATTTCGTAATTGAATATGACTGTTGTTCTGTTGATGATCGTTTTATAGGTTCTTGTTTAAAAACTTGTAAATATGTAACTAATTATCAGCTTATGGCGGCAGCAAGGCAGCTTTGACACAAGTCAAAGTTAAGAAAGTGACAGCGCTATCATATTATGTAGATATTATACTTAATTAAGTAGGTAATAGAATTAGAATGATGTCTCGAGAATCAACAACAATGACTTTTGATTTATACCTACAAAAGCAAAAGTAAAATTATCTTTAATTTGAATTGCTGAAACTGCTCTTCAGCTATCTTCACTCTCCCATGCAAGGCACAGAATCGAACCCCACCCTATCAGATGGGGAGGGGCCTGTTCACCGCAAGGGGTCAACAGAATGAGGGTCACATGTTCCTATGGTTAGGGGAACTAGTATTGCTAAGTGGTTTTAAGTTCAACGAACAGACATACTTTTACCACATAATGGTGACAGAATCGAGCAAACACATTTCTAAACGAGTTGAAAATAATAATATTTCTAATTTCTTTTAATTACAACGATTTTTTTTCATTGACTGTAGACACAATTTTGACCATAAAATGCTGTTTTTAAATTGTCTACTAGGACCGACTAAAATTGTAATAGGTACCTACCTATACCTACTACATATATAGGTACATACGTTTGCCAGCAAAAGCCGAGCGATGGGCTGACAACCTGCCACTACAACAATATTATATTGCCTTTGGCGTTAAGTCCGCCAAGGTACTATGTTTGTGCATGAAGTTAAATTAATTAATTAATTAAAAATCTATCATAAACAACCCTCTAATCTTGTCTGGTGTGGCGGAATGACCTCTGTTTGGGTCGTTGACGCCCTACCTACCCCATTAGGGATATAGGCGAGATAATATGTAATGTATGTATGTAAAATTCAAATAGGTTTTGTGACAGCCTATACTTACCCAAACCACAACTTGGCCACAGATATAGACCACCAACACAACACTAGACCACAACATAACAAATCAATAACATAACTCAATATAAGAATTGCATTGCGATAACTCCCTAGTTACAAAAGATTCCATTCACTTTCATTCATTCATTCGTTCCTTTTCGAGCCTATTTCCAAAAATAGATAAGAATACCTTAATATCTCAATAATATTCATATAAATCTTTTCATAATAATTCGCTGCTATAATTTGAAATACCTTTTAGTAAATTATGTTTGAAGCGTGACAACTCCACACGGTTTTTTTCCGGCAGCACTTGGGTCACTTTTTGGTGAAAACTGTGGAGTTTTATTGTACTCTGTGGCAAAGTATTGTCGCGATCAATTACTACGGTTGTCGTGAAATAGAGCAAGTTGTGAATGAAGTTATAAATACATGGCGTACATGTACAGGGTGCTTTGTTAGTTATTCTGTCATTAATATTTTTGAGAGGTCAGCAAAACACGATGACACAGTGGGGGTCACAGTTACTATGTGAAGCAGTTTATGCCTCTACGTTACACCTGACGGGCAGTGGTGTGTCATCTTCGGGCTCCTGATGAAGTTCCATCGTAAATTGTCGAAACGTCGAAACCTTTGTCCGTGATAAAAAAAGCAAACCACTACAAATATTCACTATGAATAACATTTGTTTATCGTTATCACACACACCTCATAGTTACCTAGCTGCTACGGAATGTAATAAAATACCTAACATCTAAAGAAATACTTTATTAAAAATATGTAATAACTTAAGACATAGTTTTTGACATTGTCATTATTATTATTTTGTATTATTTGATGACATTGTATTTTATTTGACATTAGCTTTTGCTCTTTTTATTTTTATATTCTTTGACATTGCACTATTAGCCTTTTTACAAATTGACATTTCTTGTATGATTTTTATCATTTGATGACATTGTATTTTATTTCATAGTAGCTTTTACTTAATTTTATTTTTATATTGTTTGACATTGTATTTTTAGCTTTTTACAAATTGATATTTGACATTTTCTTTTTATTGTTTAATTTTTATTTATTTTTGACGATCATATTATTCTTGGACATCTTTATTATTATTGTAATATAATTATGAAATTGATAATATGAAATAAATGAATCTAATCTAATCTAATCTAATCTATGTTTAATTAAAGGTCAATAGATATAGATTATACAGGGAGTAAAAAAATTGCTGGACAAACTTTAGGGAACCTAAGTACCTACCCATAATACTGAACAACATTCCCCAGAGAGTATTATGCAAATAAAATGGTCATTTCATACTTAAATGGTGAAAGTGGCCAGCAGCTCAACTCATTCTGCGTACAGAAGGAGGTACCAATTTTTTTTTCATATTTTACCTTTTGTTTCTTGGAGAAAGTTGTTCAGTTTCATGGGTAGATTCACACCCTAAAGTTTGGTCAGCTATTTTTTTTACTTCCGCTATTAAACTTATATTAAAAATTAAAACTAATATGAAACAAAATAAATCATCCTGTATTGCGTGGTGAATTCGCGCAACAACCCCTGTGTGGTCCTATTTGGGCTCGCGAAGTGGTAACTGGCCGCAAGAACAATGGCCGCCATAAATTCAAGATGGCTGACAGATATTGTGCCGAAACCATTCATTCATTCATTTCATTCATTGATGAAAAGATAGTCTATAAGGTAGACCATGTGACGCCACCGTAAGAATAACATACGTTTACTATACTAGTGAATAACGTCGCGAAATTTATCTATTACCTACCGCTATTACTGGGCCCAATTCGTAACCATCCCGATTATTGCCATCCCGTTCTGTTCTATCATGAAAGAAAGGGACAGGTATGGACTAATATTAGTTAAGTCGCGTATTTCCACGAATTGCTACCACTGTTTACCTTTTCCTCGACCGTTATTTTCACTTCTACGTAGAACTGCCTACGACTCCGAGGTCTATTGGGTCTTAGCCGGCTCCTGATCCGGAAGTCCTGGATTGGATTCTCAGGGGGTCACACAAAGTTGATTTTCCCAGTTTGGTTAGGACAATGCAGGCTGAATCACCTCAAATGATTGTCTGGAAGAAGAAAAAATCCGTTCTTCGGAGTGCACGTTAAGCCGTCAGTCCCAGACCCAGTAGCTGTATTTGAAAATGGTCGTTACACAAACCACGTCAGAGGCCTTTTAGCGGCGGTGCCAAAACTCTGACACCAGGGTTCATTGGGCCGATCGACTCGAAACCCACACGACAAGCGAGAAGAAGAAGAAAAAATCCAGTCAAGTGCGAGTCGGACTCGCTCACCGAGGCTTTCGTAACAACTTGGGGGTATTTAAAGCGAATATAGAACCCTCCCTACTTCCTCGAGCACACAGACATTTTTCAACCAAAAATATCAACAGGGCTAAAGGACAAACTTAACTTTGCAGTTGCCCCCATACTAGATGTAAAAATGCCTCAAAAATGCTGCATTTTCGCAGTTTTCCTAATATTTTCTTCGACGAAGTGTTAGTGTTAAACATATTATAATGTGCTATGATAATATTTGTAATCTATTCTAAAAGCCCTTTCATTAGATACCCCACAAGGCATGATTTTAGGAATAATGATTTTTTTCTTTGTATGCCATTTTTGATTCTTACTCTCGAAATTCTCCACTCTTTTATCTATTATTATTTTATTTTTCATAACAATCTCCCACAGTGCGTATACACACACGTAGAGATAAAAAAATATGACTGTAAAAGTCAACTAAGGGATTCAAGAGGCCCGGCATGAACGCGTTTACTTATACAAACGCAGAAAACATCTCCATACCGCGTTTTAAAAACCTTGTGGCGCCATCTATTGGGAACTTTGAGATTTACTGAACTATTGAGCTATTATTTTGTATTTTACATTGTCAACGAAACAAACATAAAACAAATCGCGTTTTAATTGTAGAGAAAAAAGATCAGACTATTTAAACTTAAGTGAGACATGACATGATACATTAAAGTAACTCGTAAGTACGCACTCGGCTAGATAAAGGAGCTCCGAATCTTCCGAAACATGTCGCCAGCGTGACCAATTTTTCCAAAGTGAGTACGATCGTGTTTTACTTTAGTGTAGAAAAAAAATCTTTTAAAGAAAAGCAGTTTCCACGAAAATGTCCCGCACAACAGCTGGTATTGATTATAATACTTCCACGCAAGATAGACATATTTTGATAATGGTAGCAATTCGTGTTTTTTTTTTTAGTAAGTGACGTTTTCCAAAGATAATTGTAGAAATTCTGCATTGCAAATGACACGATTAGGTAACATAACTCCATATCGTTTTTTAATTTGCCCCCAATACATTTTTGCTAGACGTGATAAATTGACTATGATTTAAAATAGCAGGAATAGAGTCTGTGCGAAAAGAGAACAGGCATGAAATTTGAGGGCGCGCATTTGTATTTAATTAACTGTCGCATGGTCGTGTGAGGATTATGTCCAGGTCTTTAACAGTAACCTTCTACATTAAATTTTGGAGGTTTTAGGTCAAAGACCTAGGCATAAACCCCACGCAACCAGCCGAGGGTTAATTAATACAAATGTGCGCCCTCCAATTCTATGCCTGTTCTCTTTTCGCACAGACTACCTATAGAAAATTAAACATTATGAAGCAGTACCTCTTTCACAATTTCTATGGACTATATGTCAATGTGTACGACAACGACAAGTATAAGTATTTGCCGCTAAACGTCACCACCTTTACAATTATTGAACATACAAACATGTAGTTATTCTATTAACTCTGACATGTGACGCCGACACAGCAAACCATCGCAAACACGACAAAGCAAACAAAGATTCGCCACATCAAGCTATTGCCGACATGTTGCCGACAAACGACGGCCCAATTTGAAGATGCGAATGTCTCTTTTCACAATAGCTGGGTGACATTTGACAAAAGGATTCGATGGGTGACAACTATGGGTGACAATGACGGCGGCAGTTGTCAAATGGGTGTAAGGTCTGGGGGCGTGGCCTCGGCGACTTGAAGCGGCGGCGGCACTTCACAATCAAAAGGCGTATACGTGAGAGCTCATGTTTAAATATGATGGTTCTGTACAGACCGACTCTGCTCATGTTCATGTCTAATGATGATGAGGGACGAGCACAGGGACCTGTTAGTTTCATCAAATTTCTATGTAGGTAGGTATGTACTGATACATGAAGTTCTTTGCCTGCAAACATCAGTCCATCCATTTCTTTTTTTAATGCATATAATTGTATTGTATTTGACTTGTGTATAAAAATACTTGGAATAGAAAAGGAAGAAAAGTAGCATTGCTAGCAGTCTTGTCTTGCAGAATTGCAGTGTATGAGTTTCACAAACCATGTCAGAGCCGCTTCTTGCCGATTCTTCTCCACTGTCTACTGCCAATGTGAAGTCACAAACTTTTGCATTAAAGTCAAAGTATTCCATGGATACATACCTACGTTGAAAAATTAAATAGTTGTTCATTACTTCCATTACTTTTCGCCGGCAGTCTTTCATGGCTTCTCTTTCCATTTCGATGTCAACTAAAGGACCCTAATCTACCTTTGTCGTGTTGCGGGTTCACTGTCGGTACTTCAGAAGTCATTCTCAAGTACAGTGCTGAGTGAGTGATGTGGAAGCAAGTTTGATGTCTTGTTTGCGAAGAGAGGGAGGAGCTAACGATATGCGTGTCATAGGATTTGCACGGTGCACTTGGCAATTTTATGGGAAATGTCTTTGATACGAAAACAACGTAATATTTGTTTTGGATGAAGGATGTTTGTAAACTTCTAAAGGTTGTAGGTTTATTCATTTATGCATTTTTGGACTGGGCTAAAAAAAAGTATAATATAGAATTTACCCGCTGCTTGTCTAGACAAGGTGAGTGATGAACTAATTAATTACCCTCAGCAATTGAAAGACGTGAAGAAAACGGTTTTATTTTAGCAAGTCGTTTTCGCTCTGCATTTCCCGTAACGTATACAGACTAAATGTATACTATCTTACCTTTTCCTATCGAGTCATTATGTTAGTCGACTTATATTACTTACATATGAAAAGATAATAAATGATTTGTGCGGCCATTGCTGGAACCCACTCATGTGGAAGGCGACTAGGGTCGGCTGTGGGTTGAGTTGAGTCATTTCATTACAAGGGGACAACCCTGCTTTAAACATACAACGTTTGGCAAATGAAAATATTTTAATCGACATAAGTTAAATACACTTAAAACAAGAGCTATTTTCTTTATTTTCAGAGGTTACTAAAACCTCGTTGAGCTTCACTACTAGCTTACTAGTTTCAAGACACTTCTCCCATATAACAACGGAAAAGTAAACTTCTAAATCAATATTATGATCCAGCGTAGAGATGATTTACTTTACTAACTTTGCTGCTTTAAACGGAAGTAACTTGACTTAAAAAGCGAGCTAAAAGGCTAGGTGGTGTGTAGAATAAATAATATATAGCCTTTATTCTACCATAAATTAAATGATAGCCCGGATGGTGTAGTGGATAGGGCCGCGGCCTTCTGTGCAGGAGGTCGTGGTTCGAATCCCACCACGTACCAATGTGTTTTTCGATTTTCGAATTTCATATGTACGTTTATTCGGCGCTTTTACGGTGAAGGAAAACATCGTGAGGAAACCTGCACACACCTACGAAGAAATTCAAAGGTTGTGTGTAACCTAATCTAGGAGATCAGATGGCAGTCGCTCTGTGTAAAAACCAGTACCCTCGTTCAATCACCTAGATTAGGTAGCCGACCCCGAGAAATACGGGAAAAGGCTAGGAAGATGAGATGATGATTCTACCATAAATTAAAGATTACATTTTAGCCAGTTGATCTGGTATACATAAAATAAAAATTCACAGATTTCGACGGTTATCGTGCACATTGGAAATGAATCTACGGAATTCGATAAATATTGTCGCTGGGCGGAAAGTCGTTGTGTAGGTTAATTTTTTTTCTCAAATTTTTGATTATCGTTTCACATTTTTCGTTCAAAATATCGAGCCCCAAAAATTCGGAAAAAAAATGTTTTTATTTTGGCCATAGCATTAAATATCATAATAATCTTCACAACAATTAAGGGGATCGCACTTTTTCGTGAAATCGGAGCCTACACTACACTGGAGAGACAAAATTAATTGTAGGCAAAAGTGGACCTCTCTGTTAAACTTAGGCCTCCCCCTTACTCCAACTGGTGCTGTCCTGCTTCAGCTACGTCCACCGATGTCCGTCCAGCTCTCATAACCGAGTACATTCCAGCCTGTGGCGTGGTCGGTATTCGATAACGTTTCGTCTCGAAAGTTTATCAGTTCGCCTGCGTAGACCGCCGACCGTGTGTTCGATTCCCACAGGGGGGGGGGACAATGGGAGGAGGACACAAAGATAAGTATTTGTCAATTTATTACCTTGTGAAATTTTCCCCAGCTTGGTTAGGTCCATGTGCAGGCTGAACTACCCTGACTGTCTGTCAAGAAAAATAATTCCATGCTTGAGAGCACTTTTAGTCCCCATCGGCGTCTTTGATTATTATCGTTACACTAATATAACCATTTCAGAGGCCTATTATTCTAGTCAAGATTTAGTTAAGTCGTGCCCTCAACGAAACGATAGCATTGCTGTGTTATAGGCGTTATAAAACTCTGACACCAGGTTTCATGAGGTCGATCGTCGATTAGAACCTTTTGCCGTTAGCTAATATCTATTCTTTGGTTTTGCCGAGCTAAAGACCAATGATAAATAGTCACAAGTGTCTCGATGACACTATTGTGGTCACAGACAAAAAAAACAACATAATGTGCCGCGGACCGCGCGATTTGCGCCCGCGCAGCTGGCACAGAGAAAAAAAACATATCATTGACACGGGCCAAAATATCACTCGAGATGCTTGACTGCTTCACCTTAATAAAATATTCAATGTGAATATAAAGTCTATTCTTCTGAAAAATAGTCGGAGGCACTTTAATCATATTGGCCACAAAATTTTGGCTTGATGTTAGGAAAAAAATTTGAAGTAGCTTATAAAAATATAGAATTTACATCTTCTACTATGTGATATTTATTAAACTAACAACTTAACCTAAATATACTGTTGATGTGCAATGCAAGTTGGTTTACTTTGATGGTGCTGTTTTTTTCGTTGACTTTACCATTCATCCCTTTAGGTATTCACATTAACGCACTTTATCATTCGTTTATATCGTATAACATAACTTTTTATTGCATAACTTATTTTATTATAAAATTTTTGACGATCATATTATTATCCTTGGACATCTTTATTATTATTGCTATGTAATATTGAAATTGATAATATGAAATAAATAAACCTTTATATTACAGTGTTGTGTATGTAAAATGAAAATGAACATGAATAAATAATTCTCTTTCTCGTATTATGTGCTTTTCACACAGGCTTTTCATTAATTTTTGTCGTAGAAATTGTTACTCCACAGCCAAAATTCTTCTTTTTTGCACAGTTCCAATAATGTATATCTTCCTTTTTTTTTATTAAGGCAGTAATAGTACCCGTGTAGGGTCAACCGTTCGTTGCCTTTCCTCGATTGAATAACATCGGCACAAATTAGTTGGTTCATTGCATTGCGGCGCAAATAAATGTTACGTGTTTTGCAAGACAAGAGAAAAAATCATTACAGTGTCTCTGTCAACCAACAACGGTGTCATTGTCAAATTGGGCTGCCCGTTTCTCAGAGAAAGCATCGTGAAAATTATAACAAAACTTATTTTATAAAAACTATGGAAATGATACGAGTTCGAGATTGCGTGCGTCGAGATTCCGTATTTAATGGAATGCTAGTGGGGACTTCGTTTCTTTAACCTTTTTCTACAAACTACTTAATCCTCGCCTAAAATCAACTATAGAGCCTCTTTATCTATTTTCATCTTTGTGGTATGGCTCCAAAAATATATAATAAGATTCCTTTACAAATAAGAAAATGTAATTTGAATGTATTTAGAAAAAAAACTACTGAACTTTTGACAAAAAATGCTATTACAATATAAAGGATTATTTGATTGACACGATCGGTGACTGTAACTAAATATCTGCTACTTATATTACATAAATTCTTTGACATCAGTTTTAAATATTATTCTACTTGTTTTGATTGTTAATTGAATTATTTTGTTCTTGACATTTTTATAATTATTATTAGTACTTCAATTTAATTTTCATAATTCAAATTATAATTTGTATGTCGCGAGATCAAACATGGAGGACTCTTAATTATCTTAATTGTATCTTAACTGACATCTGTATCTTAATTTGACTCATTACCTTACTTACATTATCTTAGCTTTACAAATAAATTATCTTTATCTTTCTCTTTTTATTATTTTCCATAAACTTTCTTCCATATATTCCACCACTCTTCTTTTCCAAAATGTTTGTTGGCGCCCTCTGATGAGTTGGCAGGACAGGACCCATTTCTCTTCGTAATAAGTATTCTAAGTAGATTTACCTGCTTATTGGAAAAATATGATCTATTCTTATATCTACCTAGCTAGTTAGATATTATTTAATACGTTAATCTAGTTAGATATAGGATAGTAATTCCAGTTGGTGACGACGTGACGACTAACGCCATCTTTCGTCGTCCTGTAAAGTTGTAGTTTATAGGTCTTCCATGCTGGACTGGGAGCGATAGAAGGATTCGAGGGTTTCAGTATAACGTAATTTAGGCGATGGTCTAATAACCTGTCATTACACCAATATACAGATCTCGTGGCGGAACGACCTTTGTTTGGGTCCTTGACACTCTTACCTACCCCATTGGGGATACATGCGTGATAGTTTTTAGGTATATTATTTATGTAAATTATAGATAATTCTGCCACTCTGTCATCTCTGCTACTCTGTTATCTCTGGTAACAACAATCGTTTTACTAAACGTTTGAATTTCTAATCAGTTTATATCAGTTTTGCCTGGTCACGTTGGTCAAAACCTATATTGACTGAATGTGGATCTGATCTTTAAATCAGTCAATATGCATATTGACTGGTTTTGGGTTTTGACTGTAACATATACACTAAAATAACTTTAAAATTAAATATTAGTACTTAGGTACATAATAAAAAAATACCATGAGGATATAGTATAACTACTACTACGTCCAAATAATACTTCCGGTCGCCGAACCTTACGTCGCCTACAACACACGAATAACGCCGACCGAACCTTACGCAGCGTCTTCTTACGCGCTAAATGACAGTTTGTGTTGTGACGTCGACGGAAAGTGCCCAACCAGCAAAATTAGCTGCTGTGAGGCTATAGAGCCAATCCGATTATTCCTCAAGGTGCTAAGCGTAAGAAATAGATCACGCTATGCAGCAGCTATAAAGCAACTGTGTCGCCAATTGGGCACCACTTTTTGCAGCCCATAGTTCTAATTCTACTGCATAACAGCAGCATAAAAGTAGCACAATAGCTGTAATTTATAATTATTACCACTTTGAAGCCCTTGTAGCGCTTAGTGAACGAAAGAATGAACGAATGATTATATTCAAAGCTCCTTCATAGCTGTAATTCTTTCGTTCTTTTTTGACATCCACAGTATTAATAGAATATCAGTGCAGTGCATAATAAATACCAGTTGGCGGCCATTAAAATTATTTATTCAATCAAGTAAGTATTATGTTTTTGAGTCTTGAGTGTTTTATATGCGTATCGCAAAACGCCGGCAAGTTTACCGTGCAAAAAGGTAACATTATTTAGAGTAATTTTAACGCGCCCTTGTTTTATCATCAAAGTAATAAAATTTCATCTGTTCAATTTACATACGGTATTGAAAGTAGATCTTAATTTACGTTGTTATTGCTTTTTTACATATGAGAATGTTACAAAACTTGAAAGGTAATCACAAGCTACTTATAAATTGGTCTATTTGTCTAGAGTTTTGCTAAAAAAATACTATATAACCTAAAAATGTAAACAAACAAATCAAAATTATCTAAATCAAAATGGCGTTTGAGTCATGCAGCTACAAACCCTTATTTTCACCTTATTGGCTCTCTCTTGCAGTCTTTTGTGCTAATTTCTTCTCTTAAAAAGCTTAGAGTTATTTTTACTACCTTAGTACAGTCAGAACCATTAAAAGAGCCGCTAAAGGCCTGGCCCATTGGACACTTGTTACTCAAAGAAGCTCTTGCTTCCTTTCTAAAGATTGAAAGTAGTCTGTAGTACCATTATGCATATAATTGAAACTAAAACCTGCTTAAGAGTGCAGAGTTATTTCCCCTATGGCACTGCTAGTAGTACAACAGTAATAATTAAATACTTTATGCAGCTACATTCAAATACCTGTAACGAACTCACTTATGCAGTCAAACGGATTATAAGATGCGCAAACGCAGCTATTATGAAGCTTAAAGTGGTAACCTATCATCTACTAACTCTTATCTATGGGCTTAAGAGGCAAAAGAGTTCTTAAAAGATCTTTTGTAAGATTTAAGGTGATAATAGAATCAACTTTAGCACTTAAAGTAGCTCATGCAGCTATAAGCAGCAACAGAAGCAATTGTATTGCTTTAATCTGCTTCCGGAACTCTTATAACACCATTATATAACTCTGAGTAACAAAATAGGCAGCAATTTCAGCCAATTTGCTGGTTGGGTGCAAGTGTGTTAAAAGCATTGACAGCGTGTTGAACGGAACCTTCGGCGCCGAACGTGACACTGCTGTGTTTTAGCAAATTCAATACATTACGGGTGTAAGGGAAAGCGTCCCGCAAATTGATAGGGGTTGCTCAGTCAACAATACTGAACACATAAGGAAATGAAAAAAAAAATTTGCTTTTCCATACAAATTGTCTGATTGATATGGTCATTTTGTATAAAAAACCATTTTTTTTTTTCGTTTCCTGAAAAAAAATCCTGGTGGTAGTTGTTCAGTATCGTTGACTGAGCAACCCCTATAAGTTTGCGGGACGCTGTCCCTTACACCCAGTATAGTATAGTTGATAAGGCAACCACATCCTAGGAGGGGTTTTTAGTAGTTTTGCCCACGGAAGTTTTGTCTTGTAAATTAATTCGTAAAATGGAGCTCAAATCGTATTCATTCACGACATTTCAAAGAAGCTAGCCTCTACAAAAATGTCTACGAGCTACAGGCGTAGCACAATAGCTACGGCGTAGCAACTCAAAACTGAATAAAATGGCCATACTTGTAGTGCGTACGGGCACGCGCACGCGCACTTATGTGCGTAACTATAGGTTTACTATATGGCTATCTCACACACACTAAGGCAATGTGCGTGTAGGCAAAGAAAATATAATATTAAATTAGGTACATTTTTACACACAGGCAGTAGTCGGTCATTGATTGTGTTTAAAAATAATGGTAGTTAGTTTTAATTTTAATTAAATAGCTATGTGGGTTTTTGTATTTGATATGATTTAATCGCATTATTATAATAATTAACGAATTTAATGAATAAAACAACGCATTAATAATTTAATGTGTTGTTTTATTGCACCGATTGTTTGTTATGTTATGTTATCATCATCGTCCGTCATCATCATTAACATAATACTACTAAATTATTAAACTAAACACGACGGGTCACGCAGATCATTGTGTTTTTTTTTCTGTGTCAGGCTAGTACCGTATGGGACAGACTACAAAGGGTTGCTGCAGACTAATAGGGGTTGCTGAGTCAACGAAACTGAACAACTTTAACCAAAAGATACGATCGTTTGTTTGAATATTTGCAGGAATAAAAAAATATACTTTTTGTTTTTTTTTCCTTTGATTGTGCTAGGAGACATTGCTTCTTGCCAAATTTCAAGATCCTAGGTCACCGGGAAGTACCCTATAGGTTCAGCCCTTTTCAAGAATTAAAAACCTACAGGGTACTGCCCGTGGACCAACAATCATGAAATTTGGCAAGAAGCAATGTCTCCTAGCACAAACAAAATAAAAAAATCAAAAGCGTAAGTTATTCAGTTTTGTTGATCGAGCAACCCCTATTAGTTTGCGGAAAACTGTCCCTTACACCCCGTATAGGAAAGAGCCTTTTTAATTGACTCAGAAGTACAGTCTGCGCTTTGAAAATTCTACATTTAATTCAAGCGCTTTTGGACTTGAATTTAATGTTGCGCTTAATTTTGGACTGTCAAAATGTGTATAATTCCTCAGGAAGATTGACCACTAAGGCTTTACTCCACTCCGCGTATTTGCTGGCCCCAGCAGTGGCAGTGGCAGGTCGTAAGCGTGGGTGTTACCGCGCAGCCGCGGCCCCAGTACGCACGGTGGCGCCACCGCGCTCGCCCGCCGCTAGCCGCCCGCTCGCATCGCACCCAGCGGCACCACGGAGCCCTAGTCAATTGCATCACAACCCCACGTCAATTCCAGCCTTCCATTACATAAAACCAACATAAAACACATTAGAACCCGCGCGAAACAAGAAAAAAGGCGTTTCAGAAGTGAACCCGGCGGAGTACCAAGTTGGAATTTAGCGTGAAAAAGAATTTACGAAAAAGCTGCGAGATCCCCATTACTCGACTACTTTTACGATTAAAATACTGAAGTAGATTGTTGGAAGTGAGAGATGTCGTGTTAATGCAGGGGTGGTGAACCCGCGACCCGCGACCCGCGGTCTGTGTTCGTTACGTAACTGTTCCGGGGAAAATCGATACCGCGGGTATAAATAGCGGGTCGCAATCGGTACCAGCTGGTCGGACAACCATGCAGCCTACGGTAAGAAACACGTTTAATTTAATATTGACTGCGGGAAAATACAAAATATACAGTGAAATATAGAACTCATCAAATAGTAAAAAGGATTCGTCCTCCGCCTCTGTCTTTTTAACTAGGAGTTTGTCCTCTAATTTCCACCAGTTTGATTGGTTGTAAGATGTCTAACTTCTAAAAGATGATTCGAGGAGATATATCTTTAAAAGTTGTTCTTATGTAAAAGAGTAGGTACCCCACGCACCTGACAAGAATATTTTATCGGTATATATGATTTGATATATTTAACTACCTACTTACTTTTATATATCTAACTACTATATACTTAATACTAATATTATTGTCAATTCTTTTTCGATACAGGATTTTATTGTTTAATTTGATTGCATTATTAAAACTTGTAGAGAATATTTATTTTTTAGTTTATATAAGTATATATCTGAATGAAGTTTCCAAAATGCTGAAAAAGGAAATGCTTCACACATTTGTTGTTAATTGATTAAAATATTAATGAACAAAAGATCTAAAATGAACGATTTTTTTTAGTATAACGCACTATAAATTAGGTATTGCGGAAGCCAAATTGAATGAAAGTTAGGTAGTTCTATAGTAGTTAGTAGTTCGGGTGGATCCGCATTTTGGATGACTACAGGAAACAAAGTATCTAGTTTATAAAACATGTTTGTACACATCCATACAATTAATAGCAAGCAGTGACGTCACGCTTTGGATGTGTTCATAGAGAAAGTAATAAAACTAGGATATGGTTTAATCAATAACTTCTATACGAGGTGCATTATCTTTGCTAGTGGTCGTTCGTTACATAAACCAAGTCAGAGGACTATTAGGCGGTTATAACTCTGTCACCACGGTTATTCAGGTTTTAAGACAACTCATTCGATAGAAGAAGAAGTTAAGTTAATGCCCAATACAATATTTATTATTAATTGGTACCGATTCTGTTGCAGACACAATTTAACTTATTTTGGTTTGGTGCTGTCACTTTCTAAAATTTAAATAAAATAGAGACAGATATACAACAGCAAATTATAATCCCGTCAAAGTGACATATAACGCTTCAAATAAGACGACGCATTTAGCATGCCATCTTATTCAAGGCGAGTTACGTCACTTTGACAGGATTATTACCAGCTGTTGTATGTCTGTCTCTATTTTATTCAAATTTTAGAAAGTGACAGGATCAAACTAAAATAGGTTAAGTTAATACAACAGAATCGCCATCATTGTTGACCCTAGACAAAACGAAGTAATGTAATTCCGGTGAAATGTCAAACACCAGACTACTTAATCCTATTAGCAGGATTATACTTCGATTAGATAGCGGTAGCCCCTTTTTTTTAAATTACTTATTCAAAGAATACTATGTTCTGTAAACATCATACATACCTACATATTTTCGGTTCGATTCCCGGCGGGGGGCAATGACTTTGTGTTGTTGTTTTTAGTTTGGTTAGGACATTGCAGGTTGTTCACCTGATTGTCCGAAAAGTAAGATGATCTAAGTCAGCACCATCAATCAAATGAGCAGAAAATCCCAATAAAATCTGAGACGCCGGTGTGCCGCAAGATCTGAATAAAACAGACTATATGCAGACTGGGAATAAATCTATGTAGAAAAAATGATTTCATTGCATAATCAAATAAAGTAACGTGAACTACCTTGGAGTGTTTGAAATCTGCCACTTGGAAGGCATTTCTTGGGGCAAAATCTCACACTCAGCAGCAACTGTTTGTCCGATTTAGGACGTTTGGATCGAAAGGTCTGGATGGTCCATAAAAGTTCTCATCATCATCATCATCATCATCATCAGCTCATATACGTCCCTACCGAGGGGCATGATCCTTCTCTGAAACGGATTGGTCGACACTATAACCTTAGAGCAACGATGCGATGGAAGGCCCGACACCCTTGCCCGACACTGGTCCCGACTACAACCCTATCTTTAGAATTTCTTCGTAGTAGGTTGTCATGGAGTTGTCAGTAT
Organism: Scrobipalpa atriplicella; assembly: GCA_029255725.1. NCBI lineage: Eukaryota > Metazoa > Arthropoda > Insecta > Lepidoptera > Gelechiidae > Scrobipalpa > Scrobipalpa atriplicella. Next base: position 50,026 of record JARACY010000205.1, read on the forward strand.
TATTGTTGTCAACCAAAGAGAATATAAATAAAATTGTCAACTGTGTCAACCCGTGTTTATAAATATATAATAACAATTTAATTTTATCAACTAGCGTCGAATATAATCTAACAACATCTAATACCTACCCCTACCATGAAGCAACGAAAGAAATGAATGTAACCTTTCAGTATAACTTAACTATATACATACATAAAATCACGCCTTTATCCCTATGGGGTAGGCAACTTAAATATTAGCGCGGAAAAGGTATAGGGTGTGTAGTGTAGGCACCACCCATAGCATGAAGTTATCTGGGTTAAGAAATGACGACAGGTCGAATTAAAGATTTCCTATTTCTCAAATATCCTTGAAAATAATGTTGATTATTGTTGCAGAGGATGCGTCGGCCCCGCCGGCACCGGTGGCTGACGATGTCGGTGCTTTTTATCGCATATTCGGTGTTCCAAGCGGTCTTCTCAGCTGCCAGCACTGCTACTATAAGCCTGGAGGACGAGACCAGCGCGCCTGTAGGCAAGGGCACCACGCCACTCAGTCTCACTGGTAAGAGACGGTCTGTGCACCGCATACTCGGTGTTCCAAGCGGTCTTCTCAGCTGCCAGCACTGCTACTGTGACCCAGGAAGGTGAGACCAGCGCGCCTGTAGGCAAGGGCACCACGCCACTCAGTGTCACTGGTAAGATTTACTCCCTAGAACCAGACCTGGTCCATTCCATACTTGAGTTTCAAAAACAACCGGTGCCATGTTGGCGGGATTTGTCGTCCATGTTACGTCAGCGAATCTGGCAACCCTGATGGTGGATGGATACTACTCCACCCCGGGCAACTGCATTCGTCCATGGTAGACTCCCATCCACAGAACATTTATAATAGTTCTAGTCTAGCGGTTCGGTGCCAATCATTGGCATGCAGTATTCCATTGGTGTGCGAAAATGCCTTTAAGGCTTTTTGATGAGATGACTCTATCGTCGACTCTATTTTAGCAACTTCTGTGTCCTATCGTTGACAACAATTCTTACTAACAATTAAAAATAAGTCATGCATATTCCCTTTTCACGTTTCAGATAAAGAGAAAGAGACTCCGGCTTCAGAGCTGCCGGAGGCGGAGGTGGAATCGTCGACTGGAGCTGGCGGGAAGAAAGCCCTGAAGGGAGAAGTGGACGAGGAGGATGAGGGGGAGAAAAAGAAGCAGAAGGACGCTGGTTACGTTGAGGTAACTGCCTCCGTAGTCTAGTGGTTGGAGTCATGGGCCCACGACCCGGAAATCCCGGCTTCGAGTTCCTGCTGGGGAAAACGACTTTGTGTTGTTGTTTCTAGTCTCTCTTGGCTTGACAATATCTTAATAATGTCGTTAACCAACGCATGTCGAGAGAAGCACTCTCATGCCAATGACAGAGTATGATGCAATTTAATTTTAATTTTGTTACAGGAAGAAGAAACTGTAGAGACGAGAAAGGAAGAACAGGAGTCAGCCATTCCTACCGTGCATCCTTTGAGGAACTGCACTCCGCCTGCGATAGAACAAGTGAGTATTGAAGTCACATTAGACCTGAAAGACTACTCAATGAACCCTGCGTGTATGTCCATGGTACCCCGATACAGGGAACCATGGTGGAGAGTAATCGTGTTATTTTTAGTGTCCGCGGTTTGAATGATCCTTAGAGATAGTAAGCGATAGCTGTACCACAAAGCAAACATACCAAAGTTTACCAATATTTTGACGTCATTCAGCTTCAATCAATTTCAACATCATGCTGAAACTTGTTACTGTATTTCAGTTTCCTCGTCCGCTAATGGGCCAGTTCGCTCGCACCCACGGCGGTCTGATCCTTCATGTCTTGGTGTGCGTGTTCACTTTCATCGGGCTGGCCATCGTCTGTGACGAGTACTTCGTCTCCAGCCTCGACAGGATCTGCGAGGGTAAGATCAACGTCGCCTTCTTTATATAGTTAAGCTCTCCCAGCTCTCCAATAACAAGAAAGTAGGGCTTCTACGAAAAATTCCATCAATGTCTCGTACTAACTTGTATAGGGAGGGGCACCAGATAAAATATAACTAGCTGTAGGAAGTGTTGAATATAATGCTTAGGATAATGTTTAGGATAATATCAATACGGCTTTAGAGAATCTTTATGGATATTTTACGTGAAACAAATTGCTGTGTGTACGGGACCGATGAAATATATATCACCCTGTAATGATGATGATGATCATTATTATTCTCCAGAGCTGAAGCTGGCTCCAGACGTGGCTGGAGCTACCTTTATGGCGGCCGGCAGCTCAGCTCCTGAACTTGCAACTGTCGTTATCGGAGTCTTCTGCGCTCAAGATGATATCGGTAAGAACATAGAATGTCGATGTCGGATGTCGAGTCAACAACCGGTCGATGAACCTTGTCATAAGATTTTTTGTAAAGTCGTCCGACCAAGATACGTTCAACGAACGTGCGCGCCACAACAATAAAACACAAATTCTGAAACACGGTGACGAAGTTTTCTGTAGCAGATATACAAGTATCAAACATGTCCGGTTGGTCTTCGGTTTGGATCACAAACCTCGACCAGGTAGGCAGATAACCTGTATATCGTAACAAAATTAATTATACTGTGGCACAAACCCAATGGGAATTAAATTAACCACCTTCGTATCGAGAGCCACACACAAAAATTTTAACTTATATAAATTTTCGGCAGGTGTATCCGGTGTGATCGGCTCAGCGGTGTTCAACATAATGTTCGTGATCTCGGTGTGCGCTCTTTGCGCTGGCACCGTGTCTCACTTGAACTGGTGGCCACTCTGCAGAGATTGCTTCTTTTACGCCATCAGCATCCTCGTGATGCTGTGTACCATCGCCAATGGATACGTCTCCTGGTGAGTCAACATCTTTAAAATAAGGCACCTTTTTGCATCTGAACTATGGTGGCTACTCTGCAGAGTTTGCTTCTTCTACGCGATCTCCATCCTCGTGATGCTGTGCACCATTGCTAATGTGAGTCCATATGTATAGGACGACTTATGCTTTTCTCCTGACAAGCGTTTTCCCAGTCTAGTGACGGGGTTTGCTTCCGGCATCCGTCTACTCTAATCAGCAGCTGGTGTAAGTTTGTTTGTTTGACCTTCAGCCTAACTTGGAGGTATGTAGTCCACGATAAATGCTTCCATAATTTTCTACATCGGCATTTTGTACTCATGGATCAGTTCTCAACTGATACCTTTTATGCTATATAAGAGTCAACCCACCCACGATCAGCAGCAGACTGTTGTGTTGCAGCTGATATTTGCATTTCATTGACCATCATATTGTATCCTGTTCCAGGCCCGAAGCCCTATTCATGCTGATAATGTACGGCGTGTACTGCATCGCGCTGCGGTTCAACTCAACTCTGGAGCGCTGGGCCATGAAGCTGCCGCTGCCGTTCAAGCTGCCCACCAGGGAGGAGCAGGCTGCCCTGGTTACTTACAAGTATGTAATGTAGCTTCTTGAGTGGCTTCTTGTATAGCGCTGGGCCATGGAGTATGTGTAACATATCGTTGGGCTTTTTTCTTCTATCGAGTAATTTGTTAAATGACATTCCAAGGTCGCAGGTTCACATCCTATAATACTTCGAAGGTGTCTCGTTTGCTGTCTATAGAATTTGAATTAATTACTGTCGGATTCCATTTGCTTTTTACACTCTCCTGATATAAACGTTTATATTTTTCTTCAGAAGCGCCGGTGTCCCGCCAGCCCCGACTGCTGATGGTGGCCAGTACGCGGAAGTCGAAGGCCAAACTAAGGAGACCACTCTACAGAATCCGCGTAAGTTTCTACGTTATTTTGTCTTTTTTTTATTAATTGTCGTATGACATTCAGTTGCTGCGAGATCTAGAGGACAGTGCAGCAGCCGGTTTTAAAATTTGTTAAGGAATGGTGCGGCCAGAATTGGCACCATTGAATGGCAGCAGGCTGCCGGGACTTCAGCTCGTCGTGTTTCGTGTCGAAGTCAACTTGACGCTGCTTCTCGAAATCGCTGACTCGCTTCTGTACCAGCCTGCGCCATTCAGGACGTTGTGCTGCCAAACCCTCCCACTCCGAGGGCTAGTTATTGCATCTTTTCATATGAAGATAATTAATGATTGTTTATTTCAGCCTACAACCCGGAAGGCGCGTATGACAATGCTGCGTACCACGCGGACCCGGCGGCCGCGGCGTGGAACCCTGACGTGGCCTGGGACCCCGACCGGGCTTGGAGCGACGTGAGTATACAGTACGGGATGTAAGGGATAGCTTTTTTTTGCGGAATTGGTTTCTTTGTGAAAGTTGTTCAGTTTCGTTGTCTGAGCAACCTCTATCAGTTTGCTGGATGCTGTCCCTTACACCGCGCATGTGTGCCAAGTTTCGTTTCGATTCGTTCGGTGGTTGAAGCGCGATTGAGTAACGAACAACGAAACTGGAATAACATAACACCCCGCGTAAGTTTATTCGTAGCCGCTTGCTACGTCCGTAGACCTTATACTACGGCGTAGCAAACAATTTTAAATAGCTACGATTGTTAGAAATCGGCTTATTTTCTTGAGGAATGTAGGTAAAACAAAAGTAGGTCGTGTTTCATGTGTATTTTTAACTCATGACTGCCATGTGACTGCCGGTATGCCATATTTGTGTATGTAAATCTACCTACACGCGCATTGTCTTAGTGTGCGTGAGTTCAGCATAGTACCTTAATCTGTAGTGACGCACACAAGCGCGGCGCGTGTATGTCCTGTACGCACCACTACAAGAAGGGCCGAGCGGAAATCGTGAAATAAAAAAAAAAACTATACCAGGTGTCCCTTACACTACGTAAGGGACAGCGTATACCAGCGTATAAAAAAAAATACACTTCTTTAAAGAATTTCCTGGTGAAAGTTGTTCAGTTTCGTTGAATGAGCAACCCCTATCAGTTTCTGGTATGCTGTCCCGTACACCTGGTATACCGTCTTCCTTCCTACTAACCTCCTGCTCCCCATCTTGCAGCCTTCCGCGGCAGTAGCCCCAGTGATCCCCCCCACTACTGGGTGGGGGGTGCAACCTGACCAACAACAACAAGGTTATGACAGCAACGTGACATCACCAGTCCAGCAGCCGCAACAGCCTGCAGCGCCTCAGGTAAATATATCAGCATCTATACGAACCTCGTAAATGATGTAGGAAGATTTGATAAATGCGAATTTTCGCGAAAATCCAAGAGATATTGCGAAAACACGCATTTTCTTAGGATTTTGACAAAATCACAGATTTTTTTTTCTGAATTTTGATATGACAAGTATTTTATCAAAGTATGGGTTTTGATCAATATCCTAGTTTTTTTGTTCAAAACCCCGATTTTGTCATAATCCTGGGGCATATATCTAAACTAGTGAAAAAGCGGCTTTATAGGCCGTTGCTTCTTTGCCTTTCAACAAAAAGGGGAGGCCTTTGCCCAGCAGTGGGACAAATCAGGCTAGGAAAAAAAAGAAAAACTTTATTTGATTATGGTATTTACTTTCAGGTGCCAGCAGCTCCTGCTTACTACAAGGCAAAGGAGTACAACCCTGAAACAGCAGTCAACCCACTGATCAAACCAGAAAATGCGAGTATGTTTCTACATTTTTACTTATTTGAGCATTCTACAACGTGTAACAGAAAGGGTATATGCATCGAGAAATGTGTGAATCTACCCATGAAACTGAACAACTTTCCCTAACGAACATAGGTCGAAATACGAAAAAAAAAATTGACTTCCCATACTAAATACGCTATCAGCTGATGCATTTAGTATGAAAGGTCACGATTTTTTTTTCGTTTTTCGACCTATGTTTCTTAGGGAAAGTTGTTCAGTTTCATGGGTAGATTCACACATTTCTCGATGCATATACCCTTTCTGTTACACCCTGTTTATTTTTTCTATCGCTCCCAGTCCAGCATTGAAGATATAACTCCCTGCTATGCACACTAAAGTTGCTGAATGAAACCTCGTTCCAGACATCCTGCAGCTGGCATTCTGGTACGTGGCGTACCCGGTGCACTGGTCCTGTCGCCACACGATGCCCGACTGCCGGGGACCCTGGTACCCCGTCACCTTCATCATATCCATGCTCTGGATCTCCTTTTACTCCTACTTCATGGTGTGGATGATCACCATCATTGGTATGTGCCGAGATAGAGGTCTTTATTGCCAGTTTTGAGACACAGGTCAAAATAAATTGATAGTACCTACTTATAAAAAAATACAAGGCATTTTTAAGACAGAGATCAAAATAATTAGTAATTTTGAGATTGGTTAGTTAGTAATTTTGAGATTGGTTAATAAATTGGTTAATTGGTAGATTTGAAACAGAGGCCGAATGAATTGGAGAGTGTTGAGATTGAGACAGAGGTCAAAATAATAGATAGTTTAAAAAAATGCATGGTAATTTTTAAAACATTGGGTCAAAATAGTTCTTAGATTTGAGACAAAAGGTGAAAAGAGAAGGTAAAAATATTTGATAGTTTTCATAGAGATCAATGGTAACTTTGAGTCAAAAGGTGAAAATAATTGGTAACCTTTTTAGCATAAACATAATTTATTGTAAAAGAATGAAGCACATTATTTATTAATATGTTGTATCGTGCAGGGTACACACTGGGGATCCCGGACACGGTGATGGGGCTGACGTTCGTCGCGGCCGGTGTGTCCGTGCCCGATGCGCTCTCCTCACTCGCCGTCATCAAAGAAGGGTAAGTCTTTGGAGTTTCTTTGATAGGCCAATTGGCCGAGTGATGACGGATGGGAAAAGGGTAGCTACCTGCCTGGTCGAGTGTAGTGACCAGGGAAATTTATGTATAATATACATATTTATTATGCAGATCGGCGAAAAAAAATGAATTGACGCGGTTGGCAGTTTCTGATATTAACAGCTTCCGTTATTGATAAGACAATATAGATGACGGTAGTATAAATGAACTGCACTCTTCATTCCAGGTACGGAGACATGGCGGTGTCGAACGCGGTGGGCTCCAACGTGTTTGACATATTAGTGTGCCTCGGCCTGCCCTGGTTCATCCAGACGGCCATCATTCAGCCGGGCAGCCACGTCAACGTCATCAGCAAAGGTAACTGCAGCCTTCCCACTATGATGATTACTATTACTGACAGCTTATATAATCTGCAATCGTCATAAATTATAGTGATAAACCTAAATTAAACATAGTAGGTATCGGTTTTTATTTCGTATTTTGGTATTTGGTAATTTTTTTGCTGTTAGTAACTATTCCTTAAAAATGAAATTAAATAAAAATAAACTTAGCCAACCGTAACCATTGTAATGTTTAACGGTATAACGGTGTATTTTTACCAATTTTTACCAACAACTTTGCCCAAAGAACATTTTAGAGCAAATAACCAACCAACCATATTTTTTATCTAGGTAACTATGAGTAAAATCATATCTACTTCCAGGTCTGATCTACTCCACGCTATCGCTATTCTCGACCGTGATATTCCTGGTGGTGGCGACTCACGCTAACGGCTGGAAGCTGGACCGCAAGTTCGGCGCGGTGCTGATGGTGTGGTACCTCCTGTTCATCACCTTCGCGAGTCTCTACGAGCTCAACGTCTTCGGGGACTTCCATCCACCTGATTGCTTATCTGAGTATTAAATTAAACATTTTACCGAGTTTTGGAAATGCAAGGAGATATTTCAATTAGAACAATCAAAGGCTTCTTTGGACCGGGAAACTGTATAACTTTCTATACGGAAAAAAAAGCTTGAAATATAAAAATAAATTGGTGCTCCCTTTTTAGTTTCGGTCTATGTTCCGTACAGTAAGTTGTTCAGTTTTATGGTCTTAATAAGCCCAACCTATTCTCGTTATAGATGTGTGTGCTTGGTATCTACCTACATGTAAGTGTCTATTTATGAATGTTGACTTTTGCCTTGCAAATTGGATATCTGTTTTTTTATTGTCTGACGTGTCACATTGATAAATGTTTCAATACAAAATGGCCGTACCTACTCTAGCCTTTCGTGTGGCATTATTTGTTTTGTATGTATGTATAATATGTATTATGTATATGTCATCTCTCCCGTATTTTGTATATGTATGGTATAATAATTAATAATATGCCACAAGAGAGGCTAGCTGCTTTCTCAAATTAAGAGAACAAAAACGTATAATTATTAATAATATGCCACAAGAGAGGCTAGCTGCTTTCTCAAATTAACGGAACAAAAACGTATAATTATTAATAATATGCCACAAGAGAGGCTAGCTGCTTTCTCAAATTAAGAGAACAAAAACGTATAATTATTAATAATATGCCACAAGAGAAGCTAGCTGCTTTCTCAAATTAAGAGAACAAAAACGTATAATTATTAATAATATGCCACATGAGAGGCTAGCTGCTTTCTCAAATTAAGAGAACAAAAACGAAAACTATGATTGTATAATAATTTGACAAGACACAAAAATTACGTATGATTATTACGTATGACAAAATTAAGTATGATTTACAATTTTCAAAAATGAATAGTAATAACAAAGTACTACCTTTATTTATTTTTTAAATACTTGTTACTTGATTGTGCACTACTTTGTTTTTCTTTTTACTTTTCTCTATCTAAAGATAGTCTGTAAAAGATCGCAGTTAGTGATTAGACCGCCCCTACGCACATTAGGTTTAAAGCACTCTCTGCAATTTTATATTATGTTTGTGTGCAATAAACAAATTTTAATCCGATTCTAGACATAATATATGAGCTGCGTTATTTTATTGTATTCTTAGTTTTCTAGGCGAAAACAGGGTCCTTTTTGGGTTCGTATGACCTCGTGATAACGAACAACTTTGCCATAAAACGTTGGTCAATATAAGAACTGTGCTCTACATAATCGTAATATAAACTTTGCCCACATGGATCAAAATAAGAAACAAAAGTATACCTATTTATTTATTTTTTATACCCAACCTCATATTATTAGTTTGGTATTTCAACCAAGATACAAGATCTTAAGAAAAGTTGTTCGTTATTATAAGAACATACACGCATTTATGGGATTTTCAAATATTATTATTTTTCAGACCATGATTAGATACAGTTTTTGCGTGATCGTTCGGTGTCGTTTTTTCATGTTTAGTGTTTTATCTATTCTATATGTTATAATAATGATAATATCTAAAATTTTTATTAAATTACAAAAGTACCTAAATAATTTACCTAACTTGCTAATCTTATGATTAACACATCGATAAATAACTATTTGTTCCTTTCAAAGGCTTTGACAAAATATAGTAACGAAAATATTAAAATTTTACCTAATTTAGGTATATAAATTAAAACGAATTATCGGAATATATTCTTTTTTTAGATACAACTATCTTAAATTATGTTTACTGTTAAAAAAGACACAGCTTAAGAAGAAATTATAAAATTAGGATGTAGATTTAAAGAGGGACACCCACGATAATCTCTGCTAGTGTATTGGTTAAAAAAGCTGTAAGTTAGGTACACGGAGAGGACTGTTATCAATCACAGACCTAGATTACTCAAAAGATCTGTGGTGGTTCATAGCTAACTAATTAGCTAAGTAATAAATAATACTTTATATTTAGTTTTCATTAAATGCGGTATAGACGCACAACATCCGACCAGACGATTCATCACCTATTTTTCAATAGTGAGGGCTGACAGATATTCTCAAATTTATGTCATGTTCCGTATAGTTTGTAGTAGGCTTTAGAATTTCAAAAGAAATCTTATGAATATTTCATAGATTTAGTTAAACTACGTGTATTATAAACTTAAATATATTTAACTTCGATTTGTTCTAACAGTTCAATCATAACAAACAACTTTCTCAAAATAATTTATAGTATTTTGTTTATTATACCCAAGTATAAATAGGGAAAATAATATATCTGACAAAACTTCATGAAAGTTGTTTGTTATTTAGCATTAACTTGCTGTGCCCGCGACTTCGTATTTAGCATTAATTATTTGCTATCGTGCGCTGAATAACAAAACAACTACAATATCACGGTTAACAAATACTTTGCAGTCTGAACTCTTTAAGAGTATTAATCCCTAAAGAGGACAAATAACAAAACCATTGTCAGTCATATTACAGTCTTTTTTACATTTTTAATTCAACCAAATATACCTATATAGGTGAGCAAAATTGAAATAGCTATGCGTTTGTAGTTTTATCAGATATTGAAGAACAACTTTGCCCGCGAAACATGGATCTAAAAAAAATACTCGTCGCTTCTCAACACAAACTTTTGTGTTTTTATCCGTTCAATTATCAATGTGATAGGTATTGTAGGTACATTTAAAATAATAACCTGCACATCGTCTATAAGACGCGTGACTAGTCATTTAATATAAATAAATAAAATCAACGCAGATGACAACTTCTCTTTCACTCAAATGGGAAAGAAAGAGATGCTGTTTAAGTTATTTACTCCTAGACTTTCAGTAAAAAATCCCTATGGGGATGTCGTCGTACGTACGAAAGAAAAAGTTGTTAGATATGACGACTAGACACTAGAACATTACAATTCTGATATATTTAGTAATAGATTTAGTATTTTTTGCCTGTTGCTGTTTAAACGTTCCCGTGAACAGGCCGTTAGTCCCCAAATAAAAACGAACATCGATTCATCACGAATTAACTAAAATTAATGCAATTAATAATGACAATTTAACTAAAATAAATTATTATATCAAATAATATTATTCCAATACTAATAAATATTTATAAATTGTGAATACATAGTGTAGCGTACATATTTAATTATTACTTTATGTAATCAAATAAACTCATTATTAAGATTCGTTGAAATTGTTGTTTAAGTTTAATAATTCAATTAGATATTTACGCTACACTTAACGAAAATATATATAATATAGGGTTGGCCTTAGTGTATGTATGTATGTATATCCTATCCCATTTCAACTCTGTGATCTTTGTAGCTAAATAAATGTATAGGTAACGAAAACCTATGTAAGTTAATAAGTGGTCAATCATATTGGACCATTTTTTTCATTAAATTGAATCCTTTATAAGCCAGAGGGAACCATGTTCCCACAAACAACAAAATGCATAGGCGTAGCAACATGAGTTTCAGTACATGGGCTGCCAAAATTTTACCCAAAGACTTCGATCGGCTACATTAACCCCCCCCCCCCCCCCTTCCGAAACTCAAATCTGGCTACGCCTATGATTAAAATCCTTCCGGACCATAATGTTGAATTCTCGAAATGTTGAATTCTCAAATAATGTATATAATCTGCATTGTAAAGGGTAATCTTCATTAAGAACAATAATGTATAAACTATTATCACCAAAGAGTTTTATTATCACTTGAAGAGAAAAAGTGGTGCATAATGATGATCTATTAATAATTATTTGTTGAGTGAATACAATACTGCTTGGACGTTTGTATAAGTGTAAAAATATAATGAAAATATTTTTGTTGTCAGATGATCGTGAACCGCACTTTTGTATTGGATTAATAACGTGTGTGTAGTTTGATTAACACTTCATGATATTTTATAGTCCAAAGTCGCCATTTGAGAAAATGTGTTACATATTGTATTATAATGCGTTAACCACTTTTACTGTTATAAATGTGATAGTATTTGTTTGTGTCATATATTACGGCTAAATATGTAATTATAACGTGATAAGGCCATTACATTTTTTGTTAGGTGGGCGGTACCCTGTTCCCACCTTAAATGTAACACTATAAATTACAGATTCAAAAAGTAATTAAACCAATAAAATCGACTAGTGGTGGTCAATTCAAATTCATAAGTTCACGCGATCTTTGACCAAAATAGGCCTTACCATGGTTCATTATAAAATAAATCTTAATCAGAAAAGTTAACTTAATGTTATTTATCTGAAAGGTATCAATTTATATCATAGCGTAACATTGGTATCTAAAGATATCAGATCTACCTATGTCATTGCATAGAGTAGATACTTACCCTACCTTAATTATTATTATGTATTATTATTCCTATACTATAAAAAATATGTGCAATATTAATATTATAAATTTTTAATTATAGAAAACTGTTGTACCTAGCTGTACCTAGTCCAAAATTATGTATAACCTGTCAATTACAAATAATTGTTGTACGAAACAATGTAACATGGTTTTCTAAGTGTTAAAAGACAATAATTTTTGTGAATAATTGTGTTTCAAAATAATCATTAAATTTTGACGCGAAAGTAAAAGAACAAAGTCATAAAAAATAGTTATTTTGAATAAAATTACCATTTAGATACTGAAAACGCAATTAATTCAGACTTACATAAATTTGCTTTGCACACTTACTGCCTGTATGCCAGAGCAATGAAAAATAAAATAGTTTATATAAGTAGCACAATTTAATAAAATACACAATATTTTTAGTAAGTAAATTAGAATTTCTACCCAAATAGCGCTCGTAATCGTGATCAATATAATTCATTAAAACAACAATATCAATATTAAAATGTCTTCCAGTTCCGGGGTCACAAATAAATATTTGTCTCACATTTTATTATTTTCTTAAACAATATCATGTGTAGGTACTTCCACAATCCCAGATAACCAATCAAAATACATATTTTAAAATATTCAGAGAAGACTGTCTATTATTATAAAAAAATATTTTAATATAACAAACAACTTTGCCCACGAAACATTTTCTCATGAAATATGAAAAATATAAAATTACGATATTGATACTTTTTTTTTGTTACTCGTAAACTTTATAATAGTTTTCATATTTCATCCAATGTTTTGGGCAAAGTAATTTGTTATTTATAAGCAACACATGCCTAACGGTCACTTAATAAAAAAAATACACGCTCTATAGGCCAATATGATAAGAATAATTACCCCACACGATAAGAATCGGAACAAAAAAATCCATACAAAAAAAAAGAAAACCCCAACCCCACTTAAACACAACTCCGCCAGGGCGGGGAACCTGAGAGTCAATATATGGCAATAAATAAAGCCATTAATACAACAAAATCTCTTGTAGCAACTTCTCAAGATTTACTATGGGGGTCTGAGCGGTTCCAACTGGCCTACTACACATCCCAAATAAAGTAAAATGAGACAACGTGTATACTTGGCATTTGGCGTATCTGGGATTAAGTGTGCAATTCTAAATTGATTCTAATTGTTTACAATTTAATAAAATTACTTATGTATTTTTTCGCAGTGCATATGAATAATAATAATAACGCTTTGTTATCTCTTCACTTAAATATGTAATGCACATATTACAATATTAACATTGTTATGGAATCAATTAAAAATGTCAATTTAGTGTTGGTTCAATTAAATAATGCAATGCGCATATAGTCGTACTTATATAATTCACTATTGTATATAGTAGAGGACCATTTTTAACCACTTAACATTAGAGAATAAGCTAATATTTTAGATTATTATCCAAGGGATGTACGCCACTGATAATAATTGCGTATGATGTATTTACAGTTCGAGTGCTTATTCCGTTAATTCTGCTTAAATCACGAAATTATATTGATATTTTTTTTACCGAAAGGTTTACATCATAATATTTCGGAACCAAGTCGCTAAAACAGTATTTTTTCATGACTTACGTAGCAGGCTAAACCATGAAACTAAATAATCTAGTAAGGGATTGTAGTTTTTTAAATATCATACAGATTGAACTCCGGTGGCATATATTTCCCACAGTTGACTTACAGAGTGCCGATTCTGTTTTAGACAAAGCTTAACTTATTTGGTTTGGTCCTGTCACGTTCTGATATTTAATTTAAAATAGGACTATAATAAAAAAGTACCTACTCATTTGAGATATTTAATAAAAAATAGTCTACATTGTAGTTAGTTATTTTGTACCTGATCATAATGTCTCTAAGCCATTGCGCATGGCATTTACTTCACCTGTTAACCAATATTTTATATTCTAACTATGCCTAGTTATTCAATATTAAATAGTTTATCTTTATCCTAGCGTTAGTTTATTTACTCTCTAAGCGTTGAACTTACATGCTTTATTGGAAAAAGTTTATTTTGAAAACTTATGTCGGTTAAGAAGATAACAAAATATCAAGGAATAGTAGATTCATAGACTAGGGTGGAAGAGAATCAATTCCCGAGGTAGTTAGACGCCCGAGCGCAGCGAGGGCGGCTATAGTCCGAGAGGAATTGATTCTTCTACCCGTGGCAATGACTCTACTTTTCATTTAGAATATGAGGAAAATAAAAAGGCCCGTATTTATAATCAGCTCTCAAGAGTGACAGCGAGTTTGAGTTTGTCTCAGAAATGTCACTTCAGTACCTACAAAACGATCTGTCAAATCCATACTTAATATTGCTCTTAATCTTGAGATCGCTTTATAAATACGAGCCTATCCCGCCAATTTGTGTTGACTTTTTAATTATTATTTTTTAATTTTGTCGCGGCACTCGCATCGCAAGTTTGCGCTAAATTCACACTGGCCAGTGACACTAGCTGGTTAAAAAGTCACGACATTTCATAAAGTTTTTTTTTTTTAATATGAAAAAAAGTCTTCACAGCTGACAGTAATTCAAGCAGTTCTATTTTTAAAGTTCATTCCCGCCCTAGGGTGGGGATGAAATTTGTATGAGTTATTCCTTCCCTGTGAAAGGAAAGCAGCATCTTCCACCCAATAGTCAGATCAAAACAACACTACTTTCCGAGTATGAGAAATGAAAATGAATATTCATATTCCACATGAATGCGAATATTTTATTTTTAAAACGCCACTAAGAATCGGTGTCCAGTATAATGAATGCTACTGATTCTGTGTTCTGCTAAAGCATAATTACGTCATAATTGTGAACTTAGCAATTCGATGTTGCAAAAAACACGACTTAACTAATAATTTTACTTAAGTCTATTTCTGTCATTTACTATCATGTGAGAACAGAAAGAGACGGCAATAATTTAAGTCAAGATTTAGTTAAGTCGTGCCCTCACTGAATCGATTGTATTATTTCGCATTTCTTTCTCACACACATCGCCTTGAATAAGTTTGTGAGAAACGAGATACGATATGGCTGCAATACACTACAAGTCTTAGTTGGATTGAATCGCGTAGTATTCGGCATAGCCTAAAGCCCGTAAGTTTTCCTTAAAACTTAACTTAATTTTATACTCACTTGTTACTCGGTTTGTAGAAGTAAATTCAAGCAGTATTACTCCTTGTATCCACTTTTTTATGCTGTTCGGTGTTTGTATGTTAACAATTAGCGTTAGTTCACTTGAAACTCGTTTTACAAAACTACTACAATGAAATTTTTAAATTGATGATAGAAACAGCACAGGAAAAGATGATTGGTAGTTTTGTTCAATAAGTCCTTGTGCGTAGCTTGAAAGGCGTTCGTACAAAATGAACGGCCGTATTCTCACTGGTGTGAATCAATTGCCTCTTTCGAAGTCCAAGCGAAAATTGAACCGCACCGGTGGGAACACAACCAGTAAAATATTGTGAAATTAATTTATTGTTAATTACTGTAGGTTATATGACATGATGTTGAGTAAAGTGTAATAAAATTCAAACAAATTGTTTTATTTCCCTCTATGTGAAGTCGATCTGATAAAACATGAAAATAAACAAGCTCAAAGTTACACTTAGGTGGGATTTAACTTTTAGCTTGTTTATTTTCATGTATTATCAAATTTATGAAACATTAACACCAAATTAACACTTTAAGTGTCCAATTTTCCAAAATATGAATGCGATCTGATAAAGGTAAATTGATGGGTATCTTTAAGTTGATTACTACTACGAATGAATAGCGCTCAGCCTTCTTCATTGATGATGACTTTTATGTGTAACAAGCGAAGATGAGTCAGTTTGTGAATAGTGAAAATATCTCGGGGGGCTTTTGTTACAAATAAAAAATAATAATGAATATTTTAATAACTTTTATTTATAAGTTCTTTTATTTTGCAATATCATACAAAGAAGCCTATGAAATAACTAAGTCAAAGCCAATAATTTCGCGTCTGGAACACATTTTGGCACTAAAGAATATAACGTCTGTTTCCTGTGAGATCAACACTAATACAAAGTATTATTTTAAAAAACAATTTCTCAAATCATAACCTTAAAGACTTGCAATACGGGGTGTAAGGGACAGCGTCCCGCAAACTGATAGGGGTTGCTCAGTCAACAATACTGAACACATATCACCAGGATTTTTTTTCAGGAAATGAAAAAAATAATTTGCTTTTTCATACAAATTGTCTGATCGATGTGGTCATTTTGTATGAAAAAGCAATTTTTTTTTTTCATTTCCTGAAAAAAATTCCTGGTGGTAGTTGTTCAGTTTCGTTGACTGAGCAACCTCTATAAGTTTGCGGGACGCTGTCCCTTACACCCCGTATATTCTCATGATTAATGTTTTTGGCTTTTACTTAGAATATGACAAAAATATTGATGTACTAACTGTCTTCAACAGCAAATCTGTTGTTATACACAAAATATTAACGATCTAAATTAGTGGTAGGTTCATATTATAATTAATTTATACAGGGTGTAATTTTATTAATACCGTTAGTCAAAACCAGGTGTGTGCTAGTGTTATGTTATTATAATAACCGATTTTTTTTAATGAAACAGAAGTCGAAATATGTAAAAAAATTTGGCCTCCAAGGAAGGAATCAATTTATGTAATGTAACGAGTTCTCCCGTGGGAATGATGTCCTTTACCGCGGTAAATAGTAACCTATGATACTAAGGATGAAATGTTTTTGACTTTGACTTTGACTTTGAAACGAGATTTATTCACTTAATAACATAAGAAACATTACAAAAATACAATGTCCAGCACATTTATTATTGATTATCGATCACTAATAAATAATAATAAAATTGCACCCAATATACCGGGTGTAAAAAAGTTATCTGAACGAACTTAAGGGTGTAAACCTACCTACCCATAATGCTGAACAACTTTCCCCAAGGAACATAAGTCGAAATATAAAAATATGCTTGATATGATGACTCATACAAATTGACATGTGTATAGGAGTCCCAATATTTTATTTCATATTTTGATCTATGTTCCTTGAGGAAAGTTGTTCAGTTTCATGGGTAGTTGCACACCCTAAAATTTGGTCAGCCATTTTCTTCACTCCCCGTTTTATTTTCTCATTACATACAGAGTGTAAAAAAAGTACACCACATGTCTTTGAGGATATTTTAGCACTCACAATGCTATTTTTATTTCATATAAATATGAAAGAAAGAAAATAATAAATTCGACTCGGGCCACGAACCTCGGGCAGGATTCGAACCTGCGCCTCTGGATTGCCGGTCCATTGCACTACCAACTATGCTACCGAGACTGTGACGGGAGTGACGAAATTAGTATAGTCTTTCTTTATGTACACGTCATAGAGACGTTGGCGACATCTAGCCGTGTTGTGTAAGAACTACACAGGGCTTGACTAGTCCAAATTACGATTGGAATTCAAGTCAATAATGATATCGTCTTACTTTTTACATTTTTGAGGATATTTTAGCACTCACAATGCTATTTTTATTTCATATAAATATGAAAGAAAGAAAATAATAAATTCGACTCGGGCCACGAACCTCGGGCAGGATTCGAACCTGCGCCTCTGGATTGCCGGTCCATTGCACTACCAACTATGCTACCGAGACTGTGACGGGAGTGACGAAATTAGTATAGTCTTTCTTTATGTACACGTCATAGAGACGTTGGCGACATCTAGCCGTGTTGTGTAAGAACTACACAGGGCTTGACTAGTCCAAATTACGAGTGCTAATAGCATTGTAATAGTGTGTTAATAGCATTGTGAGTGCTAAAATATCCTCAAAAATGTAAAAAGTAAGACGATATCATTATTGACTTGAATTCCAATCGTAATTTGGACTAGTCAAGCCCTGTGTAGTTCTTACACAACACGGCTAGATGTCGCCAACGTCTCTATGACGTGTACATAAAGAAAGACTATACTAATTTCGTCACTCCCGTCACAGTCTCGGTAGCATAGTTGGTAGTGCAATGGACCGGCAATCCAGAGGCGCAGGTTCGAATCCTGCCCGAGGTTCGTGGCCCGAGTCGAATTTATTATTTTCTTTCTTTCATATTTATATGAAATAAAAATAGCATTGTGAGTGCTAAAATATCCTCAAAAATGTAAAAAGTAAGACGATATCATTATTGACTTGAATTCCAATCGTAATTTGGACTAGTCAAGCCCTGTGTAGTTCTTACACAACACGGCTAGATGTCGCCAACGTCTCTATGACGTGTACATAAAGAAAGACTATACTAATTTCGTCACTCCCGTCACAGTCTCGGTAGCATAGTTGGTAGTGCAATGGACCGGCAATCCAGAGGCGCAGGTTCGAATCCTGCCCGAGGTTCGTGGCCCGAGTCGAATTTATTATTTTCTTTCTTTCATATTTATATGAAATAAAAATAGCATTGTGAGTGCTAAAATATCCTCAAAAATGTAAAAAGTAAGACGATATCATTATTGACTTGAATTCCAATCGTAATTTGGACTAGTCAAGCCCTGTGTAGTTCTTACACAACACGGCTAGATGTCGCCAACGTCTCTATGACGTGTACATAAAGAAAGACTATACTAATTTCGTCACTCCCGTCACAGTCTCGGTAGCATAGTTGGTAGTGCAATGGACCGGCAATCCAGAGGCGCAGGTTCGAATCCTGCCCGAGGTTCGTGGCCCGAGTCGAATTTATTATTTTCTTTCTTTCATATTTATACACCACATGTCTTCTAATGACAACAAACAACTCTAGCATAGCACAATTTTTTAGCTTGAAATAAAATTTTGCCATCTCCACACAAAAATGGATATGAGGAGACCATCTTCATATGGCAATATTTTTTATCGAGTTAAAATGTTTGTGATTTGGAAAAGTTGTTTGGCATCATCAGTAGAACTTGTGGTTTAAAGGAACGCAGTACTTTTTTTCACACCCTGTATAGCTGTATCTATCTAAAATTCTTTGCAAAACAAGGCAACTTTGTATTATTGTAATAAATAAACCCGATTCTGTAACATTTCTGAACGTACATTCTTCAATGCGACGGTGAAACGTAATAATAAATTAAACCTAAGCGTGAAATAACACTATAATTATTATAAACTGTACAAATATTTTTTTACGACTTCATTTTCGTATGCATTGTACTGTACCTACCTGTGACAAAACAATACGTACTGGTTAATGATTTATGGTGTTCTCGTGTTCCAATTTAAAAAAGACGACATCTATGAACAACTAGGTACAACGTTGTTGGAGAGTTTATTTTTTTTTAATTTGAGAATCCGTCAAACTTTGCGTATTGTTGTTTCGTATGAAATACGACTATTTCCATGTTTGAGAAAAATATTTTATACTACACCTATTCGGAAAGTATATTAGTTCTTACTTGAAAAAAGGAAAGAAAGTACGTAAATCCAAGCGAACGAATATGCGGGCGGCAAAAATATATGGGATTTACTTTCTCCCCTAGGGGAGAAAGTATTTTCTCCCCTCCTATTTTTTTTTTTTAATTCATAATTCAAAACTAGAAACAGGCGAATGGCAAAAAACAAAAAGTTTGTATGTCGAAGCCCACAAAATGATACTGGCCACTTACATTTTTTGGCAGTATGTGCTTTGCTTCATTTGTCTCTTTTATATTTTTAAGTAAAAAATATGGCAAAATCAACATGTCCGCGCGAATTCTTTTTCGTTCTTTGATTTATATGACTTATTTAATGTAAATTAAGTGTTTAGTGTTTTCGATGTAATGTGTAACTGTATTAATATGTGTTTTGTTTGTTTGTGTTCTGTTCGCATGGATGATGACACTTCAAATGTTCTTAAGTTATCTTCTCATGTAAGTGATATCATTCTTTATCTTACAAGGATTTTTGATTATATTTTCCTCATAGGTGTAGTATAAAGCACTATGTATAACTCGGAAGAAAATGCGATTCCCACGAGGGTGTAGTTTGAGGCCCGAAGCGCAGCTGAGGTCATGTTCGGTCATGTTCTCTCCTTGTTAAACAATGTACTATTCCTATCTTATGCAACATGTAACAATCTTCAAATTGGTAGTCTCTCCGGGTTCCAACTATTTTGCTACAAATCCAAATAAAACCAACGTCCATATGCGCTCTCATACAACATAAAGGAAAAACAATCAAAATAGTATCAAATGACTGAAGCCGCCTCGAAACAGGGTCAGACCGCACTACGACGACACGAGACCAAAAATACTTTGCATGAACATTTAACAGATACTAGCTTTCCACCCGCGGTTTCACCCGTGTTATTTGAAGCGTGAGTGAGTTACAAAAATCCAAACATTCCAATATTTAAACATAAACTTTTGCATTTATAATATTAGTAGGCCTGTAGCGGCGCGGCGCAAAACTGCGCGGCATAAAAAAATAACATCTATATATACATTCCTAAAACTTGGCACGGAAGGGATTGGACGCCACGACCTTCAGCGTACCGTGCCGCAGCTCTAACCGCTGAGCCACCGTGCATTTAAATGTTCCGGAGAAATTAATGATACGATTCAAGCGATGTAAGTGAAAGCTACAGCGACATTTTTTGAAGCATTTGAATACACGGTGGCTCAGCGGTTAGAGCTGCGGCACGGTTCGCCCAAGGTCGTGGGTTCGAATCCCTTCCGTGCGAAACTTTTGGTATGTATATTTAGATGTTTATAAACACTAAGTGACAAAAAATTAAAAATAAAAACGTGCTGAACTTGTCGCGGCGTGTCACGTGTCACGTCGTAATGCGACCTTTACTCGATGAAATTGTCTATGAACCTTATTGGTCGATGCATCCCTTACTTTGTAATACAGGAAATGGTCCTAACTCCCCCCTCCCTCCTCCTAGTGTCTCGTAGTGTCTCCTAGCTGACGGTCTGGTTGGCGATGGAGACGGTGGGTTGTTGGTTGTTGGCGGAGATGACGGTGGAGCCGGGCGGGATCTTCTGCGGGACCATGCCGTCGATCGGACGATACTTCTTCAACCTGGAATTGAGGCATCTATTAGGAAATAGGCCTACAAATTTGGAGGCAGACCTACAAATTAGGAGGCAGGCCTACAAATTAGGAGGCAGGCCTACAAATTAGGAGGCAGGCCTACAAATTAAGAGGCAGGCCTAGAAATTAGGAGGCAGGCCTAGAAATTAGGAGGCAGGCCCACAAATTAGGAGGTAGGTCCACAAATTAAGAGGCAAGCCTACAAAATAGAAGACAGGTCCACAAATTAAGAGGCAGGCCTACAAATTAGGAGGTAGGCCTACAAATTAAGAGGCAGGCCTAGAAATTAGGAGGCAGGCCTAGAAATTAGGAGGCAGGCCCACAAATTAGGAGGTAGGCCCACAAATTAAGAGGCAAGCCTACAAAATAGAAGACAGGTCCACAAATTAAGAGGCAGGCCCACAAATGAAGAGGCAGGGCTACAAATTGTTCCCGAATTAATAAGTAAGTATCAGGAGGTAGGTTCCACTAATTTAGGCGGTAGTTTACACAAATCAGGAGGTAGTGTCATCGGTCCTTGGGATCGCTCCGGCTTCGCTCACCTGGTCCACTGTCCGTTGTTGTAGTTCATCTGGAAGTGCATCTCTGACAGCATGGTCAAGTACGTGTCGTCCGACTGCAGCACGTTCTCGATGTTCTCAGATAACTTGATAGTTACTATGTTGCCCAGGTTCGGACATGGATTATCTGGAACAATATTAAAGCATTTATGTAACATTTTGATTTAATTTAATACGTATCGGGGTCTTTAACGGGATTTGTTAGATGAAATTCACATTCTTCCGGGTGCATATATAGGTACATACCGTATCTGTTACTCCCTGTAGGTATATCTATTCAAATTCTTTCTTTCGGTTTCAATACGGATGTTTATTAATGTAAATGGTAATGGTAATATACTAATTATTATGTATGTGGTATTGTCTTTGTGTTGTTATCTGTTGTGTTGTGTGATTGGTACCGTTGACTGAGCAACCCCTATCAGTATTTAGTACACTGTCCCTTACACCCGAGTCGACACGCAAAGAAGAAGAAGAATAAAGTATTTTTATTTTATCTTTTAATATTATAATAGTTACCCCTGGAGCCTGCCATGAAGCCCAATATAAGAGCTTTCTCTGGTCTGGTGACGCGGTTTGCGTTCCGGAACATGTCCTGCGCTTCCAGCATCTGCTCGCGCTGAAACACAAACAAACAACAGTTTAACATAAAGTACGTACGTACATATATTTAATAATGTTATAAATGTGATGTGTAAAATGAATGAAACATTACCGTAAGGGAGAGTCCCCGCCTGGGTAGTAGGGGCTGCGCGTGTGTGGGCAGCGCGCCCGGAGCACCCGGAGCACCCGGAGCGCCCGCAGCGCCGCCCGCCGCCTGCACGCCTGCACCAATACACAACATTGAACATATGTGTGAACACATGCGGAGCTGTTTACAGACCGAAAGGTAGGCGCATCAATTCGAACAGAACAAAAATTAGGGACATGAACAAGGTAGTCGACAGTAAGGAAATTTGTAGCTTACTATTTTTTTTATGATGGCTTATGTTATGATTTACAAATGTTAAAAATCGATTACATTGGTTAAAATCATGTTTTTTTTTATATTTCTGAGAAATAAAATTCCGAAAATACCTTCACTACTGGCCATGTGACAAGCAAACGCGTCAAGCTGTCATGGCGACCCGCCCGTGTGACGTCATATGTTGCAAAACAAAGAGCTGTTTGGTTGAGTGGTCTTCGTCTTGATTGACGCGTTTTGTTGGAGAAATGTCAAGTAGTTCATAAAAATATAAAATAGATGGGGCTGGAATACGTACCTTGTTGCTGATGTGTGAGTTGCACGCGGGGTGCGGCGGGAGCGGGGGCGGGGGCGGGTGGGAGCGTGGGCGCGGGGGCGGGGGCGGGGGCGGGGGCCGCCGCGCGCACTACCGTCTGACCCATCTAAAATAACAAACATAGCGTCATTTTAAATTATTAATGATATAGTACCAACACTTAATTCTTGAAACATTATAAATCTGGTCAATGAACCACATTTTTGACTGAGGAGGGACGTCTGTTTTGTCAGTTGAAAAATTAAAATTCATGCAAAATACGCCTTGTTTGTGATGTAAAAACTACATCAGCAAAAAGAACACAAATAATTTGGTCATGGTTTGGGTGCGAGCTGCTGCTTGCTTGTCGACGCCGGACGTTATTTCGAGAAAATTCTAGAAGAAGAAAATACTAACCGGCTTGACGTTTTGCAGTAAGACCGCCTTTCCTCCCGGCAATAGCACGGCGGAGGTGTTCAGCAAGCCGGGAGCGAGCAGAACTTGCTTGCCGACGCCGGATGCGCCGGCCAATACCAATTTTCCTTGCTGACTGAGCACGATAGGTTTCGCACCCGTACCCTGGAATAATATACACGGTATTATATGTAGGAACACGGAAATTCAAACTTAATAAGAAAACGCTTCACTTTATAAATCTTTAGTAGGAGGTGTAAAGGACATTGTTAGTAAACTTGGCTTTAATCTTTGTCAGACGATCGCGCCTTTTGCGAGGCATTCTACACTCTGTGTATCCCGCAAGGGATAAAGGCGTGACTTATGTATGTTTCCCGGGGTTTTGCACAGATCTAAAGAAATCTTAGCACTTCGACATTCGACTTTTCCTTGTATCTGAAATCCAAGATGGCCGTCATGTGGTATTACCTGTTGCACAAGTATCGGTGGGTTGGTGAGCGTGGGTGGTTGGTTGTCGGTGAGGGTGGGCGCGGGGGGCGCGGGGGGCGGGGGCGCGGCGGGCGCGGGGGGCTCGGCCGCCGCCGCCGGACCGGGCTCCGGGGCTGCAAACAAACACAGCACAGCTACATTATTTCTGTAACTAGCTTTCTGTTAACGGAGTCACCCGCTGCTAAATAAGTTTCAGTTTTAGGACTGGGAGTGATAGAAAAACATAGAATGTGCCAGCCGCATCTCCTCCCAGGCATGCTGTAAAAATCAGCTAAGGGATTCGAGGGTTTCAGTGTATTGTAATTTAAGCGATATGGGCTGACTACCTGTCAATATAACATTATACAGATCTATCTTAAACAACCCTCAAAACTGGTGGAACGACCTTTGTTTAGGTTGCTGATGCTCTGCCTACCCCATTAGGGATACAGGCGTGATAGTATGTATGTATGTATCTTACCCGGGGGCTGTTCCTCTGGCTTGGGCAGTTGGTAGTTGAGTCCCTTGGCGTAGTCGGGCGGCGGGGGCGAGGGCGGAGGCCCGGGCGCCGCCGCCGCCCCCCCGCCCGCCGCCGCCGCGCCCGCTTTCTTCTGCCCTTCCTCCATTTCTATAAAAAAACAAGACGATCACACTCATAACTTTTTTAACACTTACAATTTTCACTCATTTTACTTCATATATCCGGGTCACTCGCGACATGTTCTTTTTAAACATGAAAACATATAGAAGCTAAAAGTTACACTTGGGTAGAATTTGAACCCACGATATTCGTCGTACCGTGCCAACGCTCTAACCGATGAGCAATCCTTCTCCGCTTCCCTAATCCTTGTTTTTATCGCTGCGCTCGCTCGGCTCGTGCGCTGTGGTCACTAGTCTAACCTAACCTGGCGTCAAGCAAAACTTGAAGTATGTAACATCAAAAATTGTGCTTAGAAAATTATTTTGGAAATTCCGTTGTAATATTGGATAATTTTGTGTGCAAAACAGTATTTTTGTTTTACGGTGAGTTATTTTGTTTAAAAATGCGTATATCTGTGGTTTGAGCTAGATTTTTGTTGTAAATTAGATTATTAAAGTCATCAGATTTTAATCAATTTTTAATTTTTTTTAGTAGAACATGTTTAGGTAATCAAGTAGTTAATTTGTTGTACGGTCATTTATTTGATAAGCAGTAGGTTATTTAATGAAGAAATTTTTCTTACTTAAATTTTAAATAGAGGTGCAATTTAAAATTGCCCATAAATAAATATGAAAATGAATCGAGTTTTTAGTTAGGAGCTTAGGAGTGCACGGGCTGTGATATAACTAAGAGTCTCACCGAGCTTCCTTCTCTTTTTGATCTGCGCATGCGTGGCGGGCTGCTCCGTGATGTCCAGCAGCTTGATGCCGGAGCGCGGGGGGGCGCGCGTGACCCCCACCGGCCGGATCGCCGGGGGGGTCCCGGTGCCCGCGCCCGTTCGCAGGTTTGTGCCCCAGCGGGACGGAAGGCCTTTCAGTGGAGCTAAAGGAAAAATCGAAACATATTCAATTTCATTTTAGTCAGTAGTCGTCATGGCGATTGAATCACTTGATTGTCTGGAAAAAAAAAAGATTCCGATTCCGAGCACGCTAAGCCGTCGGTCCCGGTCGCTGTTTTATATAGTGGTTGTTACACAAACTATGTCAGAGAGGCCTATTAGCTGTTAGTAATAGGCAGTTTAAAAATGATAACTCAGGGTTCACTGGGTCGATCGACTCGAAAACCCACACAAAGAATTGGAGAAATATTCATCATTCTTTATAATGCTTTCATTTGGTAATTAATTTTTACCTGAACTTTATTCAGAACATCTCCACTTTAGAAATAAAGACATTTTCTTAACAAACACTCATACCTTTTTCAATGTAATAGATAACAACCCTCAAATCCACTCACTTGTGTCAGTCATTTTCCTAGGCATTCCTCTCGACCGCACGGGCACTGTGCTGGCTTGCACTTTCTTTTGATTGGCCGCCACTTCGGAGGCTTTGGCTAAAAGTTCACTTCGTAATGCTACCGATTTTGGTTTCCGTTTTAATGTAAAGTGTTTGACAGGGTTGGCTTGTTGGCCGACCTGGAATACAGATAAAGTTGTTAACATGTTTGTTAATGTAGTATCTGTTGTCTGTGTGAAGATGAAGAGCAAGGCTTTACTCTATTTTGTTTAATGATTTTGGCTAACTTTTCAATAAGACACCATATTCATCTTAAACAAAATGTAAGACAGTAATTTTGGATCTATTGTTCTCTTGGATTCATTTTACAAAATTCTTTACAAAAAACATAAATGATTTCATATTTGCTGTTTTCGACCTATGGCATATTCATGTGGGGCGTTTCCCACATTAAAATGTATGTTATGTTAGTTCCCAACCCTGCAACAATCTCTTAGTGAAAAATCATGTCTTAACTCCATTTTATTTGAAAAGGAAAGTAATAAACACATTTATTTTCAAATTTAAAATTTATTAAAGACTGTTAATACATCTATCTTCTCACTGTTCTGCTCAGACCAATTTTCCTCTGCAAACTCAAACATTTTTGTATTATTGTTTCTTTTAATACATTCATTGCTACTAGCCATGTTAAAATAATTCATATAAATATTTGTTTGAACAGAAACATGTCAATAAAATTGTAAAGTTCTAATGCATTTATTTCTGTATAACATTATGAAATTGAATAGAAATAGACTGCAATTTATGGTAGGTACACATTATCTGACAAACCTACTTACTAAAAGTGTACCTAAATTAGTTTCTATTACACATAAGTGTATTATCAATATTTTATACCCATTCATATGGTTTTAGTTCATATTTTGTATCCATCTATATTCCACATTGCCTGTTTTTTTTTGTATTATAGAAAGTATACTCACCACTGAGACTAAGGCATTTTTATTAAGGTATAGGCACTCAAGAGGCAATAGTCCTAAATCAGTATGCTTGGCGAGCGCTCTCCGCAACTCGGCAATCATATCACTGAACACGGGCCGGGTCTCATCAAACTCTGCTATCTCGGTATTGAGCGTCCCAGTGGAGGGAAATGTTTTGAGCACCTCCGCAAGCATCGCCACCCACAAGTCTGAGTCCACGGCTGCAACCTCGATAATTTCCTCCAACTCATTTTTCCACTGAAATAGGAAAAGAATACATAAATTAAGTTATAGACAAATCAGCTTATCATGGGTGAAACAACAGCAAGAAAAATAAATCAATAAACTTTAAACAGTGTGAAGTGAAGTGCAAGGTATACTACTACTACAGTATACTACTATAGCATCCTTCTAGTGGTATATGGTATACTGGTAAACACACTAGTTATTGAACTATAACAGCAATGAACATGATACTGGTTTTTACAACAATTTGTGCATTTATGATAGTTGTTAATTCTACAACTCACATAATTTATGAAGTTCACTGTATTATTGTATGTTGTGTTATTTGTAAATAATGTACAGAAACTCAGGAGAATTCAGGAATTCATAAGATTTGTTGATAGGTGAAAAGGTCGTCAAGAAAGGTTTTTGTAATTAAAACGATGAAATCAAATTGTAAGGAAGTATATTAGTAATTTTAATGGTTAGTAAGGAATGACATCAACAAGGGTTGCTAGGCAACCCAACATGCCCCCCGACGTTGAAAGACTTGCTTTCAACCAGAATCAGAAGAACATACAGGCAGCGGGCATATCTTGCTGAAAGACCGGCGAACGACTCCCGATGAAGTTTTGATATCGGCGACTCTGCTGATCCCATCAATGCCAGGAATAACAGCAACGATTCGACCCAGCTTCCACTTCAGCGGTGGAAGATTATCTTCTTTAATTAAGACAAGAGTGTCCATCTTCAATGGCTCATTGTTGGAAGTCCATTTCGTTCTGCGCTGTAGTTCAGTCACATATTCAGTGCTCCATCTTGACCAGAATTGTTGACGAAGTTGTTCAATTCGTTGATATCGTTTTAAGCTGTGTACTGGTCGGTCTTGGAGATCTCGAACGGGAAGTGAAGTTAATGGTCGACCGATGAGAAAATGGCCGGGTGTAAGAGGTGTCAAGTCATCAGGTTCGGACGAGAGGGGTGTGAGTGGTCTCGAGTTCAATACTGCTTCTATTTGTATTAATGTAGTATTCAGTTCCTCATACGTTAGATGACAATTGCCCAACACTCTTTGTAAATGCAATTTTGTTGATTTGACACCGGCCTCCCAGAGCCCTCCAAAATGAGGGGAATACGCTGGAATAAAGTGGAAGTCAATGCTGTCGTTAGCCACAGTCTCAGACAAGTAACTGCAGTTATTTTTTAAGAAATTCGACAACTCGGTGTATGCACCAACAAATGAGGTTCCGTTATCTGAATATATATCGCTAGGTTTGCCTCTACGCGATATAAATCTACGCAAAGCAAGCAGAAAACAATGACTCGTCAAATTACCAACTAATTCTAAGTTTATAGCCTTAGTTGTAAAACAAATGAAAATCGCAATGTACACCTTAACTAATCTGCTTCCACGACCTTGACGACTGACGCAAGACAGGGGACCAGCGTAGTCAATTCCTACTGACGTTTCGAAAGGATAACCACCTGGAACGAGGCGCTGCTGAGGCAAGTGTCCCATTAAGGGTGCGATAATTTTACCCTTGACGCGAGAACATCGCACGCATTGACGGTAACAAGCTTTTGCTAAATTCCGTCCTCCAATGGGCCAGTAAGTTTCCCTAATAGTCGAAATCAATAGTTGGGGTCCCGCATGTAAATTCTTTAAGTGTTCAAATTGAAAAAGTAATTTTGTAAATCGATGAGTGGACTGTAATAATATGGGATGTTTTTTCTCATATGAGAAATTAGAGTTTTCTAAGCGTCCACCAACGCGCATGATGTTATCATCGTCGAGAAAAACGTTAAATTTTATTAATGAATTCTTTTTAGGCAGATTTCGCTTCTCGACTAACATTTGATATTCAGGGAATGATTCGCGTTGAGACGTTACGATGATCAATTTTAAGGCTTTACTAAGTTCAGTTTCCGAAAGATACTGAGTAGCGATTGGTCGTTTCCTGCACAAATCAATAAAACGTAGCATATAAGCTACAGAACGAACTAGTCGTAAGTATTGTGAGAATCGATCAAAATTAATCAATTTGTCGTTATTTGAGTTTTGAGTGCCAGTAGTGAGCAGAGTGAATTCGCGTCGAATCTCTGGCAATGAGGATTCTAGAACTGGGTTAGAAGGCCAAGTAGATTCGTCATGACGTAAAAATGTTGGTCCGTTCCAATATAAGTCCAGTACTTTAATCGTTTCCACTGGCACACCGCGGGATACGAAATCAGCGGGATTTTCAGCTGTAGGAACGTGCCTCCATTCACAATCTCCGGTCGTCTCTAATATCTCTCCGACACGGTTTCGCACAAATGGTTGCAACCTATTAGGAAGCATCTTGAGCCAACCTAATACAATTGTGGAGTCAGACCAGAAGGTTGTGCTTTTTATTGGAATGCGAAGTGAGTTAACAACCTTTTTGTACAAGCGAGAACCTGCTAGAGCACCACATAGCTCAAGCCTAGGGATTGTGGTAGGCTTCAGAGGAGCTACTCGACTCTTAGCTGTCACTAATCGAACTAATACATCATCGTCATTAGTGCTGCGAACATACAGACATGCCCCATAAGCACGTTCAGATGCATCGACAAAAACGTGGAGCTCTAAATCATTGTACGAATTGCAAAGTACGAGTCTAGGAATTCGTAATTCAGACAAGGTCGGCATGTTTGACACAACTTCAGTCCATTCGTGACTGACGTCTGAGGGTAATTCATCGTCCCATGATATTTTTAGCAGCCACAATCTTTGCAAAAGCATTTTCAAGCGAATGATGTAAGGGGATAAAAGCCCTAAAGGGTCAAAGATTTGAGATATGACCGACAACATGTTACGTTTCGTGTTTTTTATCAATGTGTCTGTACTGATTGGGAAAGTAATATCATCTGTATTTGGATCCCAGCTAAGACCTAAAACTTTACTAGGTTTGTCACTTCCAATATTTAGATTAATGGAAGAATCTATTGATTCTAATGCCATCTCGGGGTCATTAGATTTCCATTTGCGTAAATGCATGCGAGCAGAAGAGAGCTCGTTGGTCACCTTCTCGCGTATGCTTTTCAGATCTTGCAAATTGTCACTTCCGGTCAACAAATCGTCGACATAAAAATCATGAGTAATAATATCAGAAATCTGCTTATCAGCGCAATCTAGCCCTATTTGCTTTAAACACCGCGTCGCTAAGAACGGGGCACTGGCCGTACCATATGTGACAGTGTCGAGCTGAAAAATCTTAATAGCTTGTCGTGACGTCTCACGATGCTACCATAAACAGTGTTGTTGATGGCAACACTATCAGACTTTCCCGCCAGATTTAAATGTCAGTAAGTGTCAAATTATTATATGAGTACTAGTGCTACCTATCTTGTGGATAAAATATATTCATGTGGAGTAAGATCCTGTGAGGAAAGTGCTCGTGCCAGAGTTGGCGCGAGAGGCAGGAATCCTTCTTCACAAAAGCTAAGTATCTAGAGTTGTTAAGTTCATTGATAATATTATAAAGATACAAATTGTAAGTTGTCAGAGTCAGAGTCAGTCTTGAGTTCTATTGCAAGTTAAGTAAGTTGATTCCTGCTGAGGAGGCGAAGCCTGTGATTCAGAGGATGTCTGTGTTACAATCAGACTAATGTATTCTACTGCCAGTGACGCATGATGGCTGATCTGGAGTAGATTGATCTGCGCCAATAGCAGATGTGAGTATGATTAAAGAGTGCTGCTGCCGGTGACGCATGATGGCTGATCTGGAGTAGGCTGGTCTGCGCCAATAGCAGATGTAAGTATCTATGATTAAATATGCTCCTGGTGATGAGGTGTGGCCTACAATTCACAGGAGGTCTGTGTTAGAATCAGACATGAATATAATGAATGGTCTCTTGCTGGTGAAGCTGAGGGCTGATCCAGAAGAGCTTGGTCTGCGGACATAATGTATCAATAATGAATGAGTTGTCACTTGCTGGTGAAGCTGAGGGCTGATCCAGAAGTGTTTGGTCTGCGGACATAATGTATCAATAATAAATAATATAGATACCGCTGGTGCAGCATGAAAGCTAATCCAGGATATCTTTGTGGGAATCCTCATGATGGAGAATTCATTCTATGTAATCTAAAGTATATGAGTTTGCCATATTATAATAATTGATAATGTGGTTATAAGAATTGAAGACTGAACTTGAGATGATCATTGTTTTATGTTACTTGTTAATTATGTCAATATACAGCATATACTATACCTATTGTTTATTGCTTTACAGCTCTATATACGGAGTGTGGCTCCATGTATCGATGAGATCATTTCTTGTTCTCATCGATACCACAAATCTTTATAGACGACCGGGAAGAAGGAGAAAGCAAGTTCCAGTCGAGCTCGGGAACTTTCAGCTTGGTGAGTAATTTAATTACTCTATAATTATCGCTGAAGCGTTATAGAAGCAGATACAAATATCTATAAATAGAAAGAACTACTAAAATTCAACCATGAATACAAATTACTCTATATACCCCACAATAACGCTTCGCGACATGGTGGTGAGCACTGGGATTTGAAGATAATGAGAGATATGGACTTGCTACTCTTTCTTCCCAAATTAGAACAGAAAATAATAATTCCTGTTCTTGGAAATCATTATTTTGCAATATGTTTCCAACAAAGTAAGTTGCAACATTGACGGCATAGATGGCGTTGCTATGCACTTTTTCGGAACGGAGTTGACATTTCATTTTCCTTGATGAGGTGATTTTAGCATCAAAATGTATTTGAAATATAATAAACGCATTAAGAATATGCTTTTGGAAGTGTTTGTATTGAGAAATATCAACAAATAAAGGTGTTAAACTTTAAAAGAAAAGCACTTGGGACAACCATTTTGTACCTCGTGCGTAGCGGAAGCCAATGTGTCACTAATGGATCGAGACGTGTCTTGTGTCTGTTTTATTTTAAAGGTATGCTCGGAAAATGTGTTATGTACTTTTAATTTTATTCCTACGTTGCGAGAATTGTGTTTATTCATTTGTTTATTCGAAACAAATTACAAAATAAAAAGGTCTATTGACTCTTGAGTACTTTAGTGTTGCCATTATAATTTGAACGTTTCTACTGAGTGGGTAAAATTTAACATTATGAACAGACGTTAATAAAATAATTTAATGAAGTAAATAATGATGTATATGCGAAATACGTATGTAATAATAATTTGTAATATTATTCAAAACATTCCATGCAAAATATCGCATGGGAAAATATAAATTTGAGTTTAAATGTCCAAATTTGAATTTTGGCGCCTTGGATATTGGGGGAGTATTGGAATGTATCAAATGGTAACAATGACAATTTGTTCCTTCCGTTTGCTTGTCCGTGTTTGTGGCTGTGAACAGTGATAAATTTAAAATTCGAAATAAGTGATAATACTTCAATATTCTGGTAAGTTTCAGTTAGTTTTTTGTTTTTTCTGGCCACTTTCTATAAAACAAAAGAATGTTGTGATCGATCACCATGTTTTGATTACTTATGGAAATGTTTCATTATGTTCGCATGGTTTTGGAAAAAACTATGTTGAAATGTTTATGAACTGATGAAATATTTTGATAAATATGATATTCGAAGGATATCCATACCAATTCCGATTAAAGTTATGCTTGGGGCAATCGGATGGCAAGGATAAAAATAGGTGATCGGACATGTTTTCTTTCTCTTGTTAGGTACGAAATTTTATCGAGAAAGAAGGTACATATCGGGATTTACCTTGTGTTTAACATGTTCCAATGTTGAAAATGATTTATCCGATTACTTTAGGACAACTTTGGAGTCAGTATTTTATAATGACATTATGATTTACTTACCTATAATTTACATGTCAGGATAATTTTATACTTTGAAACATGAAAGTTGAAATGGCATGTTATACTATACCTATATGTCTCTATAGGGTAATTACAAGTTTGTTCAGAATACCTAGATTATTCATGAGACAATTTCAAAGCACAAAAAACATAAATGATAATAAAACATTCACTTATTGCTTTACTTGATTTGTTGTAAAGTTTTTCTAAATTTTAGTGGTCAGACAAACTAAAAATGGTATCATAATACTCAATAGGTACTGAGTTTTGTTATTTATTTTGTTTAAAGTGACACGCAGGCCGATAGAAAAGGCAAGTGGAGAATTTCTGGGTCTACTTATGCATTCAATGCCAGGTGTACCTGAGGGAGTCTAACAAGTATGTATAAATATGCAGATGTACCTAGTAAACAGTCTTAGTTAAAACACAGTGATAAAATAATGTGAAACGGCATATGGTTATTGATTCATATCGGATCTTGACCGGAATGGTTGCATGTCATAGTCTGCCCTTAGGGAGCAGAAAGGGACGGTGACTGTTTGGTTTTGATTTGATTAGAGAGTACAATCTCTATGAATCAATAGCATTATTTATGAAAAATAAATGAATTGATGTTCGTCCTAATTTATAGTATCTATGTTCATACTTCTTGGTTAGGATGTATGATGCGGATAACAATGGTGTACATTGAGTGAATTTTCCTAGGGTTCTTTGTGTTGTTCGACTTGAATTGCACATGACATAAGAACAAGTGAATTCTTATTGGAATTTTATAGGAATTTAAATTAATGAAAATTAATTCTAAAATAATTATTTATAAAATTAATATCAATATTATTTTGTTAATGATAAATAGTGAAGTGGTAAAATAATATTCAGTGATAAAATCAATATAATTATTAAGAGATAAGATAAATAATAAAATATTTGGTTTAAATAAACTTTAATTTAAATAAATAAATTAAAATTAGTGACACATTGGTTAATCTGCTTCTTTACAGAAAAAATATACAAAATGGAAGCGCTTATGATATCACGATTAGGTGATATTGTTAATAATATTAGGGCTCTCACAGAAGACATTAAAGTTGAAACTTTGGTTGCTGAAGATGCAACTAAAATGGAGATTGCTTGTAAAAAGCTAGAACGACTTCACTCACGATTTTCAACGGAATTAAATAATTACTTTCGCCTTAGTACAGAACCATCACCAGACGATATATCCAGATTCAGTACCATACAACTTGAATCTGAAGAAGTTCTCATTGAAATGACTATAAAGCTAAAAAGTTTGAATAAAAATTGTCAAGTAAAGGAAAGCGAAGTTTTGTCGAGCAAATTACCAAAACTTAATTTACCGGAGTACAATGGAGATATACTACAATGGCAGCAATTTTATGACCATTTTAGTTCTAATATTGATAAAAGAAATTTACCTGATGTGGACAAGTTGTTATACTTAAAATCCTCGTTGACTGGCGATGCGAAGAAGACTATTGAAGGGCTTGAAACGACACATAAAAATTATGAAATTGCTATGAGAACACTAAAGGAACGCTTTGGTAAAACCAGTCAAATCATTGACGCACACTATGGTGCTTTATATAAAATTAAGCCAGCAGAAATGACTGCAGCAGATTGCCGTAGGACACTCAATGAGATTGAAAGACATATCCGTGTGTTACATTCATTAGGTGAAAATACAAATCATAGTCATCTACGTTTCATCATTACGGAGAAGTTTCCACAAGAAGTCATCTATGAGATGAAAATGATGTCAAAATCTGATAATGTTGATGACATAAGGAAGCAGTTAGAAGTAATTGTGTCTGCTAAAGAAGACTCAAATAGAATTTCACAGGATAAAATGCAAAAGGAGAGCACACATTATACGGTTGAAACTCTTTTAAGTCAGAATCAAATAAGTAAATTTCAACACCCAAAAATAAATAGAACCTTTGATAAAAATAAAACTAATAAACAATTTAAATCTCTTCGTAACACAAGACCTCAAAATTTGCACTTTGATAATAAACTTAAAAGAAAATTTCAAGTTGAAAACAAATTTCAGCAAAAGACTTCAAAAATAAAGAAACAGAGATATGCTTGCATCTTTTGCCAGGGGGCACACTATAATGAAGACTGTGATGTGATTAAAACTATTTCGGAAAGGAAGTTAAAGCTTAAAAACCGCTGCTACAACTGTCTGCAAGAGGGACATAGAATGGATACTTGTAGAAATAACAGAAAATGTTGCCACTGCGGCAACAAACATAATAGAGCATTATGTTCAAAATATGGCTCAAAATTTAATAGGATTGAGAACACACGAGTAATGCACACTTATTGTCCAAGACCCTTAGAAAAAGGGACGGTTCTACAGACAGCTGTTGTTAAAGCTACAGCGCCGGAAGACACATCTACACAAGTGAAGTGTAAATTACTACTTGATTCCGGGTCTCAACGTTCGTATATAACTCAAAAACTAGCAAAGGAGTTAGATTTACCTATTGAAGAGGAACAACATCTTTTTGTATTTACCTTCGGCTCGGATAAACCACAAGAATATTATAGTCCAGTAGTGAAACTACGTATACTGTCACGTACAGGTCCAGAAAAGGTGGTGAAAGCTAATGTTGTTTATACAATTGCCCAAGATCTATGCGACACGAAATATGAAATTGCTGAATGGACAAAAGATAAAATCTTAGCGGATGATGGATCAATGGAGGGACCAATTGACATTTTAATAGGCAATGACTATTATTACAGTCTCATCATAATGGAGAAGATAAAAATAAAAGAAGATTTGTATTTAGTCAATTCTGAATTGGGTTGGATTTTAAGTGGTAAAGTTG
Organism: Scrobipalpa atriplicella; assembly: GCA_029255725.1. Lineage (NCBI taxonomy): Eukaryota > Metazoa > Arthropoda > Insecta > Lepidoptera > Gelechiidae > Scrobipalpa > Scrobipalpa atriplicella. The sequence goes on from JARACY010000205.1 coordinate 85,624, forward strand.
ATGATGATAATCATACAGCAGATGAATTGGTAGTTGTGACTTATTTTCAATCAAGTGAAATCAAACTTCAGGAACCTGATCTACCACTTAATAACATCACGTTGAAGTCATTATGGGACTTAGAATCCATAGGGATAACCGATTCTCCAAACACTACCAAAGAAGAAGAAGCGTTGAATAACTTCAATAATACAACCAAGTTCATAGAAGGAAGGTATTCTGTATCTTGGCCTTGGAAAGAATATCCACCGGATTTGCCTACTAACAGAGGGTTAGTTCAAGGAAGGTTGGTCGGTCTTTTGAAGAAAATGAACAAAGATACATTAAAGTCTTATGACCAAACTATCAGAGACCAACTTGACAAAGGAATAATAGAAGAAGTGCCTTCTCATCAAATACATGAAAGTGAATATCCAATACATTACTTGGCTTTTCATGGTGTTACTTCACCAGGGAAACTTACACGTCTTGTTTATGATGGATCAGCAAAGTTGAAAGATTGTAAAAGTCTAAATGAATGCTTGCTAGCAGGACCGATTTTACTAGAAGATCTAACAGGATTATTAATACGGTTTAGACTACATAAAGTTGCTTTGACTGCGGATGTTGAAAAAGCTTTTTTGCAAATTGCTCTGGATGAAGATAGCAGAGACGTGACAAGATTTTTATGGATCAAAGATATTACCAAACCGGCAACAGAAGATAATATCTTATACCTTAGATTCTGCAGGGTACCTTTTGGTATTATCTCAAGTCCTTTCATCTTGAATGCAACGATAAAACATCATTTGATGAGGTCAAATAATAATGCAATACAACGGGTGGCAAATGACATTTATGTAGACAATCTATTAACTGGAACGATGAACACATTACAAGGAATAACTTTGTACAACAACTTGAAGAAGGAATTTCAAGCCATGTCAATGAATTTGAGAGAATGGTCATCTAACTCAAAGGAACTCATGCAAATGATTCCTGATGCTTGCAAAGAGGAAGTTGTAAAAGTTCTTGGATTGGATTGGAATACTCAGAATGACTTTCTGCAGTTAAGGAATAAAAAGACAAATTATAAGGATACTAAGAGAGGTATTTTAAAAACTATTGCGTCAGTATACGATCCGTGTGGGTATGCTGTACCATCTTTGCTACGATCAAAACTCTTTTTGCAAGAGTTGTGGAAGAATAAAATTAAATGGGATTCACCATTACCAAACCAGATGGTTGAAGATTGGAAAGAAATACATGGAACAATAACTACCATACAAGAGACTTTGCCAAGATATTACATCAAAGATGTCGAGAAAAAGGAAAATCAATTACACTGCTTCGCAGATGCGTCTACTAAAGCGTATGCAGCTGTAGTATATATTACCAATGAAAATGGAAAAGCATTCATTATTGGAAAGTCAAGATTAGTTCCAATCAAAGATCAGGAAAATTTAAAAATTCCGAGATTGGAATTGCTTGGAGTCTTGATTGGGAATCGACTTCTGAAGTACGTGGAATCTTCACTTCAACTGGATATAAAACATCAATTCTTATGGACAGACAGTCAAATTGTCATTGATTGGTACAATTCAGATAAACTTCTTACACCATTTGTTGCTAGAAGGATTGAAGAAATAAAAAGGAACAAGAAACTGACATTAAGATATGTTCCTACAAATTTAAATCCTGCAGATGTAGCAACGCGACCAATCACTGTAGACAGTGATAAATCGATTTGGTTAAATGGACCTGATTTTCTGATGCAGCCAGAAAGTACTTGGCCTGTTAATCTACTTAAGGAACATTCTTTCTTGACTCGGGTGGATCTGTCGCAGACAGTTGAAAATACAGATAAAACGTTAAAAGCTATAAAAGACAAAAAAGCAAACGAAAAAGAAGATCAAGAGGTAATTAATACAGAGAATCAAACGGAACAACAGAAAATTAATGAGATCAAAGCGATTCAGGAAAGATATTTTTCAGAGGAGGTTAATATGAAAGAAACAAGCTTATCACGTAACTTGAAATTATTCAAGGATGAAAATGGTGTTCTACGGTGCAAAGGAAGACTAGAAAATACAGACTGGTCTTATGATATGAAATATCCAGTACTTTTGCCGAAAGATTGCAATTTCACAAATGATTTGATTTTAAAAGTACACAAGGATAATTATCATGTTGGAGTCAATCATACCTTGAGTATTATTCGACAAAACTACTGGATACCTCAAGGCAAATCACAAGTCCAGAAGATTTTGAGACATTGTCCGAGATGTGTGAAGCATGGCGGAGGACCATTTAAACAGCCACCAACTCCAGCACTTCCGGCTGAGAGAGTAAAGTATAGTTCAGCTTTTACATTTACGGGTCTAGACTACTTAGGACCAGTTCTAATAAAAACTGAATCTGGAACAGAAAAAAGATGGATTTGTTTGTATACCTGCCTTGCTGTGCGCGCCATATATTTAGATATAGTAAAAAATTTATCAGCTGAAGAAGGTCTCTTATCGTTAAGGAGAATGATCGCTACAAGAGGTGTTCCAGCAGTAATCACATCAGATAATGCAGCACAATTCAAACTAATTTCTGAAATCTTAAACAATGCGTATTGTATAAAAAATGAGATAAAATGGAAATTCATTCCACAACTTGCTCCATGGTTTGGTGGATTCTATGAAAGATTGGTAGGTCTGGTAAAGCATTGTTTGAAGAGAACATTAGAAAAACATCTGCTGACAGATGCACAAATGCTTACTGTGATTAAGGAAATTGAAGCAATTCTTAACACTAGACCGCTTACCTGTGTAGATTCTGAATTGGTTCACATATTGACACCGGCTGATTTCTTGACAATGGGAAAATGTTTAACCACGGAAATGACTTCTAATGACGTTGTGCTAGAAGGCACGTCAACCAAATCGAATTTGATCAAGGGCTGGACAAGAGCTCTTAAGATTTTAGAAGAATTCAAGGCTATGTTTACAAACCGTTATCTTCCAAGTCTTCGTGAAAGATTCAATAGTTCACACAAAGATCCAAGAATTACATCTCATTTGATGCCTCAAATAGGTCAAATAGTGCAAATCAAAGGAGATAATAAAAATCGTGAAGGTTGGAAAGTTGGTAAAATCTCAGAGCTTTTAAAAGGAAGTGATGGATTCTGTAGAGTTGCTAAAGTATTAGTAGGTGACAAAGAATTCACAAGGTCAATTTCACAATTATATCCACTTGAAATTGAAGAAGACGAAACTGAAATTGGAAAGTCCACTGATAAGGAAATTGGTCACATTCCATTGGATTATTCACTGGATAATGATAATGACACACAATCTTTTGATGCAATGCAAAATCATAATAATACTTCAATTGAAGTATTGAATGGAGTCATGGAAAATGAAAGTCATAGGCAAGATGATGATTTAACGCTGCAATTAAATGAAGACATAGAAATGGAGGAAAATGTTAATGTTGAGAGCCCTGAAAGTATAATTCATGAAAACGGACAAGTTACTGTTACTGAGAATATTCCTGAACAATCAAGACCGAAGCGCGCAGCTGCCACAAAGGCTCTGGAAAAGATCAGAGAGTGGACGTGCGCTCTGATCAACATCTTCTAATTTCTGCCGTCGGGAGTGTCGTGACGTTTCACGATGCTACCATAGACAGTGTTGTTGATGGCAACACTATCAGACTTTCCCGCCAGATTTAAATGTCAGTAAGTGTCAAATTATTATATGAGTACTACCTATCTTGTGGTTAAAATATATTCATGTGGAGTGAGATCCTTGAGAAAAGTGCTCGTGCCAGAGTTGGCGCGAGAGGCAGGAATCCTTCTTCACAAAAGCTAAGTATCTAGAGTTGTTAAGTTCATTGATGATATTATAAAGATACAAATTGTAAGTTGTCAGAGTCAGAGTCAGTCTTGAGTTCTATTGCAAGTTAAGTAAGTTGATTCCTGCTGAGGAGGCGAAGCCTGTGATTCAGAGGATGTCTGTGTTACAATCAGACCAATGTATTCTACTGCCAGTGACGCATGATGGCTGATCTGGAGTAGATTGATCTGCGCCAATAGCAGATGTGAGTATGATTAAAGAGTGCTGCTGCCGGTGAAGCATGATGGCTGATCTGGAGTAGGCTGGTCTGCGCCAATAGCAGATGTTAGTATCTATGATTAAATATGCTCCTGGTGATGAGGTGTGGCCTATAATTCACAGGAGGTCTGTGTTAGAATCAGACATGAATATAATGAATGGTCTCTTGCTGGTGAAGCTGAGGGCTGATCCAGAAGAGCTTGGTCTGCGGACATAATGTATCAATAATGAATGAGTTGTCACTTGCTGGTGAAGCTGAGGGCTGATCCAGAAGTGCTTGGTCTGCGGACATAATGTATCAATAATAAATAATATAAATACCGCTGGTGCAGCATGAAAGCTAATCCAGGATATCTTTGTGGGAATCCTCATGATGGAGAATTCATTCTATGTAATCTAAAGTATATGAGTTTGCCATATTATAATAATTGATAATGTGGTTATAAGAATTGAAGACTGAACTTGAGATGATCATTGTTTTATGTTACTTGTTAATTATGTCAATATACAGCATATACTATACCTATTGTTTATTGCTTTACAGCTCTAGATACGGAGTGTGGCTCCATGTATCGATGAGATCATTTCTTGTTCTCATCGATACCACAAATCTTTATAGACAACCGGGAAGAAGGAGAAAGCAAGTTCCAGTCGAGCTCAGGAACTTTCAGCTTGGTGAGTAATTTAATTACTCTATAATTATCGCTGAAGCGTTATAGAAGCAGATACAAATATCCATAAATAGAAAGAACTACTAATATTCAACCATGAATACAAATTACTCTATATACCCCACGATAACGCTTCGCGACAATACTTCCATGCTGGACTGGGAGTGATAGAAAAACATAGAATGTAACAGCTGCATCTCCTCCCGGGCATGCTGTAAAAACCAGCTAAGGGATTCAAGGGTTTCAGTATTGTAATTTAGGCGATGGGCTGACAACCTGTCACTATTAGCAATATACAGATCTATTTGGAATAACCCTCAAAACTTGTCAGACGTGGCGGAACGACCTTTGTTTAGGTTGTTTACGCTCTGCCTACCCCATTAGGGAAAAAGGCGTGATTATATGTATGTATGTAAGTATATTGCTGTAGTGACAGGTTTATCAGCCCATAGCCTGAATGAAACCCTCATATACCTTACTCCCTTGGTTGGTTTTTACAGCATTTACAGCACGGGAAAAGAAGCAGCTGGCACATTCTATGTTTTTCTATCGCTCCCAGTCCAGCTTGGAAGCAGAACTTTGTCATGTTTTGAATTTCTGTCCTAGTTAAGTAATATGTACACTCAACTATTAAACATAAACTATTTTAAGTGCGGAGTCTATTAAACTCTGTTTAAATAAGGTACCCGCCTTAATTAGTTTGCTCTTCGTTTGAAGTGTTTACATACTTGGACCCAACATGTAATAGAGAATAAAGGGTGTTAGGGACAGCTTCCTGCAAACTAATGGGCGCTTTTCCACTAGACGGCACGTCAACAGCAACGGCGACGATATCGTAGGTGAGATAATGTATGAAAATCAATGAAATTATATGACACGCTTTTCCACTTGCCGGCACGGCACCGTCACGGCATGTCATCGATTCCCATAGATATTGTCACGTGATCGTCGCCGTGCCGTCGCCGTTGCCGTTGACGTGCCGTCTAGTGGAAAAGCGCCCAATAGGGGTTGCTAGTTAGTGAAACTGAACCACTTTCACAAGGAAATTCTTTAAGAAATAAAAAAAAACGGCCAGAAGCGTGTCGGACACGCCCATATTTATGGTCACGTTATACATTTTCTCAAAACAACATTATTTCATTTAAAAATATGTTATTTAAACTTAAGTGAGACATGATAAATCAACTATTAAACGGATCGGATTGAAAAAGGAGATCCGAATTCTCCGAAACATGTCGCCAAGTACGCGACTTTTTATTCAAAGTGAGTAATCCGTTTAATAGTTGATTTAAAAAATATGTATTTGAAGCTAATACGAACATTGCACCTTGACAGGTATAATTTTTGAAACGGTTTTTCTTAAATATTTCATCATCATCTCTTCTTGAACATTTCGCAAACTATAAATTAAATGCTACACTTACCGTTATAGTTTTCATTGCAACTACGAAAAAAAATGAGCTGTTCTCCGTATTTCTCTACAGAATTTTTGCATTTAAAGTTTAGAAGATATGACTAGAATTTTGTACCAAATAAAGACCAAACAATTAAAAGGCCGGGGCATACAGACAGATAGACGGACAGACTTAACGAAATGATTTGTGTTTCTAGTTGACTACGGAACCCTAAAAACAATTGATTTCCCCTCATTTGTATGAAGATGTAATATTTTTTGCTGAACGAATTTCCCCATGAAATTGAGTTAAACAACTCCTATCAGTTTGCGGGAAGCTGTCCCTTACACCCTACATATTGTTGGGTTGGGGCACGTATGAGTAGCGGTAACTTATATTTTGGAACTATTAGGCGGAAGCCACGTCTTTTTCGCATGCGCGAATTTTCTTGCGTCAAAACTGGCGGCGCGTCTTGCGAAAAAAACAAACGTATGGGAATGTATGGGAGAGGCCACGTCTTTCGGAGAGAGGCCACGTGTTTCGGCGACCGGCGGTGAAAATTGCGAATGTCAAAAAAATCGCCCGTGCGTCTGCCAAACATCTGCCAAATCAGTACGGTTTTAGGGCTGCCACTTGTATAATTTTAGTTTTTTTTTTATCTCGTCACGGAAAACGGTCGATTTTATACTAACTTAATAATAGTTAGTAGATATGTTACGCACAATCCCCGAAAGCGCTCATTGGCCGGAAAAAAAGGATCATTTCGCGGATTGGCAAATGCAAAGCGCACAATCCCCGAAATGTCCTTTTATTTCGGCCATTGAGCGTTCTAAAACGATCATTGATGATCATTCCGCGGACTGGCAAACACGAAACAGCCAATTGCCGAATTCGGGGTTTGGCAGGTATGTAAAACGACCAATCCGCGGAGTGGTATTGACAAAATGCCAGACCCCGAACTACATTTAAAAAAAACGATGTCATGGGTCGTCGGGTCAACATGGGTCATGTCTGCGGAGATGAGTTGTCAGTGCGAGGTTAAGTTATCAGTGCGGGATGAGTTATCAGAACGAGGATGAGTTGTCAGTGTCAGTGTGGGATGAGTTGTCTGGGCGGGGATGAGTTGTCAGTGGGGGATGAGTTGTCAGTGTGGGATGAGTTGTCAGTGTGGGGATGAGTTGTCAGTGTGGGGAAAAGTTGACAGTACGGGGATGAGTTGTCAGTGCGGGGATGGGTTGTCAGTGCGGGGATGAGTTGTCAGAGAGGGGATGATTTGTCAGCGTGGGGATGAGTTGTCAGTGCGGGGATGAGTTGTCAGAGAGGGGATGATTTGTCAGCGTGGGGATGAGTTGTCAGTGTGGGATGAGTTGTCAGTGCAGGGATGAGTTGTCAGTGCGGGATGAGTTGTCAGTGGGGGACGAGTTGTCAGTGTAGGATAAGTTGTTAGTGCGGGGATAAGTTTTCAGTGTCAGACAACTTATGTTGCGCTGACAATTTATCCCGCACCGACAACTTATCGCGCTCTGACAACTCATCCCCGCCCAGACAACTCATCCCACACTGACAACTCACCCTGCACTGACAACTCACCCCACACCGCACTGATAACTCTTCCCCGCACTGACAACTCATCTCCGCCGACACGATCCATGTTGACCCGACGACCCATGACAACGTTTTTTTTATTTAGTTCGGTATCTGGCATTTCTTCTATGCCATTTCGCGGTGTGGTTGAATCAAAAACTGCTCACTTCGCGGGCTAGCATTTCATCAGTACCACTCCGCGGATTGGTCGTTTTACATACCTGCCAAACCCCGAATTCGGCAATTGGCTTTTTCGTGTTTGCCAGTCCGCGAATGGTTGCTTCAAAACGTCTGTTGTAAGATTTTTCTGTATAGAGCAATGGTAGCAATTCGTGGTTAACTAATAAGTCCAAACCTGTCACTTTCTACCATGAGGGAAGAGTATGGGATGGCAATAATTTTAGTTGAGATTTAGTTAAGTCGTGATGGTTACGAATCGGGCCCATTGTCTGTATCAGGTTCTTTGTTTACTTTTATTAGGATGTTATTTGTGTGCAATAATAAATGATTAAATATATATATTTTTAATCCGACTTTTGCACCGTGATACTCAGAATAAAACCTCCTTGTTTTTTAAAAACTGGGTAATTCTCCTGATTGACGGAAATTTCTGTCAATGTTCCGCGATAAAAACATTACATTAGAATAATTTTACAGCTACAAGCTTTTTAATGTGAATAGTAGGTATATAATAGTATAGCTTTTTGTATGTGGGTCACTTATTTTTAAATGTTTAAGTTTTTATGTTATAAATAGTTAAAAATTTCCGTCATATAATTTCAGTTGGAGAACTACTACGCTGTGATAAGATTGCAAAATATTTTCATCTGGCAGCCCTAACATGTTTTGACCATGAGTCCGTGCCAAATAACTTTGCGCGTGAAGAAAAATGGAACTAATTTTTCCAGTCTCCAAAGTGTCATGTTCTAAAGACACTAGCGCCATACATAACCGCAAAGTTATCTGGCACGGACATGGACAATATGTTAACAGGACTGAGCTCCGGCAACAAGAAAATGTGCCGTGCGAGATAGCTAGATGTGAACTCTCTGTCCCTTTTGAATAAAGGAGACCGTTCCAAAAGGTCCAAAACCGTATACCGGGGTAATATGCTATGGTGCACTGCACTTATTACCGTAATTCTGCTAGCAGTGGACCACCAATCAGACGTCAGCAAAACAGCAGTAACAAAAAATTTTATTTGAAGACTTTCGCGCTTTGCACACATATTTTGCAACCATGAATTGCTACCAATGTTGAACTTGAGTTATCGCCTAAATTAAAAAATAATACTGAAACTCTCGAATTCCTTAGCTGGTTTTTAAAGTATATACCTACCCAGGAGGAGATGCGGCTGGCACATTCAATGTTTGTTTGTTTGTTTGTTTAAAACCGTATACTGGGGTAATATCGTATGATGCACTGCACTTATTATCGTTATTAGGTAATTAAAATTTATTTTTCTGGTATATTTCAAATTCTGCTAACGGTGTGTTATTGCATGCAAGTCCGCTTTCGTGATTGACATTCAAGTCCAAAAATAAACGAATTTTGATTTGAAGTTGCTCAAGCTTATTTAAAAGCTCATCTGCGGCGATATATAGCGGGAGTCGGCGTTATCTAAAATAGGAAAGAGTAAAGTTTAAGAAAGAGATAGTAGAAAGATTGATAATCAAAAATGTTGACTAAACAATATTTTGTTTTATTTGTTACTGATCCTTAGCCATACGGTTACGGAACAGTCTCCCCTAGTTGCATTTATTTATTTTTATGTATGATAGTTGCTTTTAATTATGTTTTTTACTTATGAAATGAACGATTACAAAGGGACAAAAAAATCACGTATTTACGAGTTCTATCTCACTCGACTCGTTTTTTATATGATAGTTCTGGCAGACCATATTCAATATTAAATACAAGTTCATAGGGCGTTACCTACACCCTATGAACCTGTATTAGAATGTCAATTTTTTATACCTAGTGCTCAGTCCTGTTACTAGCAATAAGTCCATGGTTTTGACATGGCATATATTAGACATATATTGACATTACGTGACATGTTTACATAAATTCGCGCATTTGGTCGCGGCTTCTTAGTACAGGAGTCAACCTAGCGATAAATGATGACCATCAAAACAGATGAAACGTATGCATGGAGTGTGGCAAACCTTAATGAAAACTTATCAAACGTCTACCAATCGAAATATAATCGAAATAAAAAAGTATATAGTTCGTAAATAATGTCTCCTTCATTTTGTATGTGTTCCAATTATGTACATCAAAAAGTTAAATTGGTAATCTACTGGATTACAAACAATAAATAGGTATTGTTTTGCTATACAGGCATCATTAATTCAAAATGGTATCATTTATTTCGTATTATCAAAACTTTAGACAAGTGTATCGGCATCATGCTCTTGGTCTATATTGGTCATGGCCTGTCAATTTAGACGCCGCCGCAGAAACAGACGCCAAAACAGACGCAAAAGTTGCCGCAAAATCAGACGCGCAAAGACGTGGCTTCCCTGTTAAGGTTGCCCTCAGTTTTCTTCATAGGGGCATTTAGGAAGCGGTGCGGTGCCGGTGCGTCGCCGGCGCGCCGATTTTGTATGTAATTTACGTCTGCGCAGCGCAGCTTGATTTGAAGTTTCTATACAAAAACGACGCAACGGCGACGCACCGGCACCGCACCGCTTCCTATTTGCCATGCCCCAAGTTGCAATGACGCGATTTTCTAAAACAACAACCTCTCATGATTACAACTGATTACCGATACCTATACCAAACAACTTTCCCAAATCACAAAAAATTTAGTAAAAAAAACTGAGCATAAGTACCTACATGACTGTCGTGTTTTTATGGGGGTCCTGAGTGGTCGATACGCAAACCATGTCAGGGGGCTAATAGCTGTGCTATAGGCGGTTTAAAAGCCTGGTGACAGGGTTCATCGGGTCGATCGACTCGAAACCCAAACGACCGAAGAATCGAATCGACAGCATTAAACAATTTAAAAAAAAACGGAGAATTTAATACACAGTTCATTCAAAAGGTTGAAAGAAAATTATTTCAGAGCTGGAGGTAAACTTTCAGAGAGTTTTTAAATTGCAGCCGGTCGAGTCGACAAAGTGTTTATTCACCTTAAATGCAGCAAATATTGGGAAGATGAAAAATACGTAGGTACCATAAAGTCACACCTTCATACCTTATGGGGTAGGCAGAGCGCAAAAGGCCTAGTAAAAGCATTTTTCTAGTTTTTACAGCAGCCCGTAAGGAGACGCATCTGGCACATTCTATGTTTTTCTTTCGCTCCCAGTCAGAATCGAGTCGACAAAGTTTACTCAACTTAAATGCAGTAAATATTGGGAAGATGGAAAATATAAATTATTCCGAACGAACACGGCTCTTGATGGCAAGGTGGGGTTTTGCTATCTGATGCTTTTCCACTAGACGGCACGTCCACGGCAACGGCAACGGCACGGTATCGTCGAAGGTTTCGTGAAAGAGATAATGTATAAAATCAACGAAATTATATGGCAAGCTTTTCCACTTGCCGGCACGCAACGGCACGTAAGTCATTGATTCCCACCAGTATGGTCGCCGGCCTGCCAAACTGCATGTGTTTTGTATTCGCACGTTGGTCCGCGTATTCTTGTGCGCCTAAAGTGGAACTAGGTTGACGATATCGTCGACGATATTACCGTCCTTATGGAAAAGCATTCTGAGGCATGATCGTTAAAAAATTTCCTGCCTTCTTCAAACAATTTTAATGGGAAGAGTGCAGGGCAGACGTCGCGTCGTTAAATCAAAGAAAAGGTGGTTCTCGGACGTAAAAAAGTAGACAGGCATTGCCAGAATCGAAGATCTTTTCCAGCAGGCGAGAGAGAGAAGAATGGAGAATGGAGAGTCTTCAAATGAAAATAAACTGCAAGAAGAAGAAGGAAAAAAGGAGTCACGTGCCGTAGCCGTACCGACTAGTGGAAATGCAGAGTCACGGTATCGTGTCAGTATCGTTATCGTGCCGTAGCCGTGCCGACTAGTGGAAAAACAACCTATCGTGTTTGTTAAATTGAAAATATTCCGAAGGTAAAGAAATATGTGAGTACTTTGAATCACTCAGTCGACTTTTACGACATTCCCTGGGATGATATAGGATATAACTTCCATGCTGGACTGGGAGCGATAGAAAAACATAGAATGTGCCAGCTGCATCTCCTCCCGGGCATGCTGTAAAAACCAGCTAAGGGATTCGAGGGTTTTAGTGTATTGCAATTTAGGCGATGGGCTGACAACCTGTCACTACAGCAATATACACACACATCTATCTTAAACAACCCTCAAAACTTGTCAGACGTGGCGGAACGACCTTTATTTAGGTCGTTGACGCTCTGCCTACCCCAATAGGGACAAAGGCGTGATTTATGTATGTATGTATGTATGTAGGAAGATGTTTTATCACAAGGGATAAGCACTTTTGTGAATTTAATAAAATACTAGCTTTCTGCGCTTCTGTTTCACTATTTCCCGTAGGAATCATTATATTTTCCAGCGGTAAAAAATACCTTATAATGTTCATGCTTAAAGATTGAGAAATTATTTTTAAGTTCTGTGAACTAAAAGCTTTTAAGTAATTCTCACCTCTACAAAGTAAACAAAACATTTTAAAACAACTATATTGTTGAAAGTCACTTCAGTCTTGTAAATTCAAGTCATTTTAGTTGACAAAGAAACAGGAAGTCTTGAAAGTTTCTAAATTTCCGTTTCGCTTCTTTTAATGCGAGCGGTCAAGAAGTGCTCTTTCTGGCCGGCGGATTTGTTTCTCGAACGTTATAACCTGGGCCTTTTATACGGCAGGAGGGAAAATCTCACAAAGTGACAAATTGATTGAATCAATTTTGTATTTTCCCGTAGGAACCCATGACCTCCGGATCGACAGCCAAGGCTAAAACCAATAGACCACGGAGGCAGTGGTAGTCATTTACAGGATTGACCATCCCCAACCAATCCGCTTAAGTGGCGGCCGTAGTTAGACGCACAGATTAAATAAGGGACTGGCCTCTGGAAAACCACAAAATATACAGGGTGTTAATTTAATTGTCTGCTACGGTTTTAAAAAAATAATTAAATAATTTTACTTAAGGCAATATTTACAAGATGTTAAATAATAATGTAAACAGAGGCCCATATACGGGGTGGCTCTAAGGGTCGTATTTATAATCAGCTCTCAAGACTAACAGCGAATTTGAGTTTGTATCAGAAATGTCATTTCAGTACAAAACGATCTGTCAAATCCATACTTAATATTGCTCTCAATCTTGAGATCGCTTTATAAATACGAGCCTTAGGGACAGCAGCGTACCAGAGACTGATAAGGGTTGCTTGCTGCTCAGCCATCGAACTTTAACCAGAAAATTCTTTCAGGAAATGAAAAAGAAATAGTTATTTCTACGTTACAATATTGATGATTTTGGTTCGAAATTAAATTAGCACCCTGTATAAAAGTACTAAGGGAACAACAAAGAGAGACCGGGCACCGGGCTAATATAGACCCTTTAGGACCATTTTGTCGACTTCCTCCCAAATATGCGTGACAGACCTTATATTTAGATGTTCATTTCAAACAAGCGCTAAATAGGGCTGTTTCAGACGTCAAAAGCCGACGACTGGCCCTGATTCGACGAAAACACGACTAAACTAAAATAGAACCATAGTCTGTCATTTTCTGCCATGAGAGAACAGAAAAGGACAGTAGTAACAGACGAACTAATTATTATCCTGTCAAATCAAAAACCTATGGATAATAAATCGTGGTGTGGGAGGGTATCGACCAAAATCCTTAATATTATCCGTCTTGAGCAAACTCAAGACGGAAAATTGAGTACTTGACTGGGTAGCTTAAAAAATTCAAAACGTTTATACTTAAAACTGATGGCTAAAAATATTGTGGATTTCATACATCATTTAAAAAAAAAACTCATTTCGATTTTAACAATCGAGTTAAACGTATATAAGTTATTGATTTGAGTAGTCAATATTTACTAAAATGTGACGTCATAACTCACTATTTTCATACAAAAAAGCGTTTTTGACATTTCATAAAAAGTTGCTGATTTGACTAGTTGGAAAGTAGCCAATTACAGGTATTGTTTTATTTTAGTTAAATCTTGTTTATGCCGAATCGTTGCCACTGTACATACATTTATTTACTGTTACATTTATGGCGACAGCCAGGCGCTTTTTGTGACTCTCACAGGATTAAGACAAATCGATAGACGTAAGAATTACCGAAGTTGGTCCACACGTTTGTTTTCTGGAGCGTAATAGACTAAGGCTCGTATTTATAAAGCGATCTCAAGATTGAGAGCAATATTAAGTATGAATTAGACAGGTCGTTTTGTTCTGAAATGACATTTCTGATACGAACTTAAACTCGCTGTCAGTCTCAAGTGCTGATCATAAATACGGGCCTTAGTTAATACCTACCTATGGGGTGTAAGGGACAGCGTAAGAAAAATTGATAGGGGTTGCTCGGTCAACTTTCATTTCAGGTTTTTTTTTTTATTAACAACGTTGATAAAATTAAACCATTAACGCATACGAGTCCAAATATGACCACCCATTTTTGATAATTTATATTTGTTTGGTTACCTTTACTGAGTGAAAATAACTGGTAAAAAAATTGTGGTCATATTTGGACTCGTATGCTGTAAAGGGTTAAATGACAATTTCCAAAATATAGTTACATGTGGTTTAATCCACACCTAGTCCAATTTTATTTAAGGAAATAAACAAAAATACCTACCTGTATCTGCTGTTTCACTTGAGGTCCACAAGCGCTTTTGAGCACCTCTCAAAATTCAAGGTGTTCCGGTCCTAGAACAATACAAAAGAATATTAAATAGACATACGTTATAATCTTACTAGTATTATGAATGCGATGTGTGTTGCCCCCATGGTAATTGAACCCAAAACCGGGTGGGATAGGATCTATCTCCTAGTGGTCCACCCCGGGCAACGGCAACACAGGCTTGCCTGTGAATACGTCCGGCTGTTATCCCAACAAAGCGGTGGTAGGCTCCGCAAGGGGCCGCGGCCGCCTGGCTTGCGACCACTCGACCACCGGAGTCCGGCGCCAAACAGCTTGCTGTGTTCCGGCGGTGCGTGAACAGGCATCTTCTGGGTGAGCTCGCTCCATCGTCGACTCTGACACGGTCATCCGTGACCTAGTGTCTAGAGTCAAGAGCAAACCCATTTCGAATAATAATAAAAAAACCTTCAGATCACGGAGGCAGTACAACAAAGACTTAGTTTACGACCGTCGGTCTCCATAGAAAACGTTGAAAATCTGTGAGCATTTTATTCGAGCCGGCAAAGGTGGCCATTGAGCTCATTTTCCTGTAATAAACGAGTTAACGAGGTTTATCTCGACGCTGCGAGGGATGCCACAGTGCAGGCATACACCAGTAAAACGTGTTGGTTCTGGATATCAAAGCCACGGGATGTGAGTGCTGAAAGAAATTAACATAATTGTATATAATATCTTGATTTTATCTTTTACCTGTAGAAAATGTCTCACCTGGAGAAACACATATATAATAACTAGCTTTCCGCCCGCGGTTTCACCCGCGTTGAATGAGTTTTCTCGTGGAAATGAAGGTTTTACGCGATGGAAAAAATCCTTAGTTTATAATGTGTGTAGTACAATTTCGTCCATTTAAACTTATATAGGATTTTTCTTAAATAATAAAACTCCTCAAAATCTCATTATTTTACATTTTTATTGATATTATCCACAATATTTAAATATCCAGCAATGTCCTACAACATTAGAAACCATAGGAATATGAATATAATATACTCTCAAACAGGGGTCATCGGGTCGTTTGACTCAAAAACCCACTCGATTAGAAGAAGAAGGCATAATACTATCAGTATTTTAATTAGAAATATAAGCTAGCAGATGAAGCAGCGTTGACCCAAAAAATACCATAAAATCACGTCTTCATTCTTAATAGGATAGGCAGAGCGTCAACGACATATAAATCAATCATAGTAACCAATAAAGGTAGTTTCGCCATATCTTAAAAGTAAATACTGCTTGATATACCTGTACTATGGCACAGATAATATAATACTATACTAGTACAGATGCCCAATGTCATACAACAAAACTGGTACGCCATAAGTCGGGCCGACGCTCGGGCCGAATGGTTTTAGGGAAATGTGACGCGACATACCACGAGACCACGACGGGTAGTGTTCGGTCGTAATATTTTGAGGTGATCACAGATGGCGCTACGTAGGTACGGAGCACGTTCGGAGTACGTAATTTTGCACTAGACTACTAGATGGCGGTAAAAAAGCAGCGAAAGCTGCGCTAAAGCACAGATCGGTATAACAGTTTTGATTTTTAAGAGGTGGAACCTTATGACCGTGCTCGGGAAAAATATCGGTCAACAACATTGGTGGCGATTCGTTCGTACGTGGACACGACCTGTGACACGACTTGTTACTGTTAGTCCGTAATTGCAAGATATATTATGATTATTAGGATAATGGGCCAGATTCGTAACCATCCCGACTTAACTAAATCTCAACTAAAATTATTGCCATCCCGTTCTGTTCTCTCATATTAAAAAAATGACAGGTATGGACTTATATTAGTTAAATCGCGTATTTGGCAACCACGCATTGCTACCAATAAATAACTTTGATCATATTTAACTTTAATAGATAAAATTCAAAGCAGTAACTCCTACTCGTAGATCTAAGGCGGTGTTCACACTGGCGCCGCGCTACGCCGCGTAGGGCGGTTATTCTCTAAGTTCCATTGTTCAACACAATTGAAGCATAGACAAATACGGACTCCGCCGCGTTGCGCGTAGCCAGTGTGAACACTACGTAAGCAATGTCGTCTGTCTGACATGTTTGCCCTGTCGCAATCCCGCGAGCGTGTGATACGTGTTCAATATCGCGGGCAAGTAAGTATATATGTTATATTATGGTTAACGTCCGACGGCTGGATAATCCTAGGATTATCCAGTTAATCTTAAGACTATCCAAGCCGCCTGGATAAAGTCCGAAATCTCATTCATTTTGATCCAGATATCGGACATTATCCAAGACGCTTGGATTGAATAGTCATAGAGTTTGTACGTAGTATTATAGTTACTCTGTGGTCATAGTGAAAGAATTGGATAGTCTTAAGATTATCCAACGCTGGCTGGATAATGTCCGAAGTTGTGTCATTTTCCAGCTTGAAACGACTACCCCGTGGTTTTACTTACATCTAAATGTGTTTTTTCATGGACTCGAACTTTATCCAGGCGGCATGGATTTCGGACTTATCCAGGCGGCTTGGATAGTCTTAAGATTAACTGGATATTCCTAGGATTATCCAGCCGTCGGACATTAACCATAAAATATACACTATACATGCTGCGCGCCGCCGCCGCGCCAATCTGGGTGGGCTGCTTGGTTGGCTATGATTCAACGTGCGCGCAGTTTGACTTCCATTTCTCGTCTGTAGGTACTTACAGCTATAGCTTTGAGAAGTGATTTATAAACGGTTTTTGACTCTTTTCAAATTGAGGTAGGTAATTATTGTAATATTGTTTTTGCTGTCTCTTTTTATTTTATCCAAATTTTAGAAAGTTACAGGACCAAAGTAAAGTAAGGTTAAACCTAAGTTATGTCTACAACAGAATCGGCACTAGTGTGTCCTTGAAAAAAAAAGGGTTAAAAGGATTACTAAAAGCATAAAAGTCAAAGTAGGTAAATGAAACCAAGTTTAAAAAAAAAACAGCATGTATTTTGCTATTTCCAGGCTGAATCTTGACTTCTTTGAGAGAGTAAAGGATTATATTTTTGTATCTACCCACCCCGTACCATAAGGTGCCATAGTAAGGAATTAAGTGATAAAAGCGTGACTGTACGTAGGTACATTATGTATATGTTACTATTATATTAGGTACTGTGGTTACGCAAAATTCCCGAAATTTCTTATTGGCCGGAAAAAAGGGAAACATTGAGGATTGTGCATTGCAAAACAGCCAATCCGCGAAATGTCCTTTCATTTTTAGCCAATGAGCGTAGTAAAATAACCATTCCGCGGACTGTCAAATACCAAATGAGGGACAATGTAACGTAAACTGATAGAAGTCGCCCAGTTTTTATGTAACTGAACAACTTTGTATCATGAAATTATAAGATGATATTTGTTAATGGTAAAAGTAAAAAAATATACCCCTATCTATCACTCTGCGTAGCTGTCCCTTAAGCCTGCTACACACTATGCCGCCGTTTATGCCGCGCGGCTTGCCCGGCACGACGGCTTCCTTTGAAAGTCGGGCGCGCGGCACGCGCAGGCCTTGCCGGTGGCATAATGCGCAGCAGCCATTATACCATATTATACCGGTATTTTAATGTCTCTTACACCTGGTATTCTAACTAGATACTTACTTCGGCAATTAACTGTTCGGTGTTTGCCAGTCTGCGAAATGGTTGTTTTACAACGCTCATTGGCCGAAAAAAGACATATCCCAGATTGTGCGTTCTGCGGAGTGTCTCTTTATTCCCACCAATGAACGAATTCGGTGATTATGCGTAACGCGTAACACAACGCGGAAAATTCGCGGATTGGCAGGTGCAGGACAATTCGCGGATTGGCAGGTGCAAAACGCACAATTCGCGAAATGCCCTTTTATTTGTAAGCGTTGTGTCAGGGATAGCGCATACAAACTGGTAGGGATAGGAGTTGCTCAGTCAAATAAACTGAACAACCAACACCAGTAAATTAATTCAGGAAATGAAATAATATTTTTACTTTTCCAAACAAACTGATAGAGGTGGTCATTCATTTTGTATGAAAAAGTTAAAGTTGTTCGTTGATTGAACAACCACTATCAGTTTTTGGTATGTTCATTTACATCCGGTGTAATAAAGGTGATTATTAACTTTGTGGAATTCCGCGGGCGATGACGTCGGACGGTGTGAAAATACCTTAGGGTTGACCCAATGAAATAAAATACAAAAATGTTTTATAAATGATTTAATTTTATAGAATGGTCATTTTGTTTGACTCCCTTGACCCCTCTTGACTCCCTTGCCCCCTTGACTCCCTTGCCCCCTTGATCCCCTATGACCCCCGTTGGCCCCCCTTGACTCCCTTGCCCCGCTACTTCCCGCTACCCCGACCCCCCTCGACCCCCCGCTCCCGTCCGCAACTCGACCACCGGCCAAACAGCTATCCGTTTCATCTCTACTTTTTGCCCAACACTAGCGTACGGTGCCCCTCTGCCACTTGTGTCTTCGAAGACACGGCTAGTCGGTAGGTACTTATCGCGCGACCTCGAGCGAGTGACGGAGACCGTCGTCCCACCCAGTGTCAAGGAATTAATATAGCAGTGTCTTAACACTTAATGGTGTGTGTTTTAATTATGTGCTGTATGTCTAAAATCAAATTCATTCGACAATCAACTAATTCATGCAATTTAATAATCAAGCTTATTGTTGGAATCAAATATGCATAAAATCGGAAAGAACTGCTTAATCCCGCATCATCACCCCGCGTAAAGCCGAAAGATGATGCGGGATTAACGATATACCTACGTCGTCAAGTCCGTATTCGAAGCACAGGGCAAACGAACGTAAGACCGTAAGCGCATACAACTCGGGATTGAAGCGAAAACAAATCAAACTTTACGGCGTCACAAGTTCGGTATCGCGTTTTTTTTCTCACAAATATTGCGCTATTCGTTGCAGTAAATAAAACGAAAATAAATAGTTCACATAACTATATGAGCAATAAGACGTAGTATATTATTAGTTTTTGTTTAATCTTGCATTATTGACATATTTTGGAATTAGTTTTTATTTTTTGTAAAATAATGAAATATTTGAAATAAAGTAACGATATTCAAAATGGAAACAGAAAAACGAGCTAGTCCCTAGGTGACAGCGACATCTAGCAATGCACGCTACAAACTGTAAGTATTTTGTGACAAGTTGAGGTGCTATATGGCTGAGAGTAAAGTCCGCGTAGTAGAAATTCCTGCCGCTAGGTGGCCGATTAAATAAATACTTAAAATCACTATTTTATCGATTTTTACCGATTTTTTCATTCGTACAGGTGCTATGGTTTTTTATCTAATGGAATATTTATTTTCTTCAACCATATTCCTTACTTTTTTATTGTTGGTTTACAACTCGATACTCGTAGCGCCATCTATTGATATTTTTTAAAAGCCTCTTTACTGTTGTTCGTAATGGGACCCCATGACTATGGTAAGGGCAAGTAGAATGGACCCGTATCTCCCCCTCGCAGGCGATAATTATTGCGTGACGTCACTCAAAGCCCGGAACCAGCGAAAAAGAAAGATGGAATTCGGAAGTTAACGTTCTACGTTATACGGGATGTAAGGGACAGGAGTAGCTGAGCCAACGAAACTGAACAAGTTTCACCAGGAAAAAAAAAAATTTTGGCTTCCCCATACAAAATTGTCTGGTCGAGGGGTCATTTTGTATGGCGAAGACAATAAAGTTTCCCGAAAGAATTTCCTGTGGAAGTTGTTCAGTTTCGACGACTGAGCAACCGCTATCAGTTTGCAGGAATCTGTCCCTTACACCCGGTATACCTAATAGGTACCTTTCATTATATTTTTGGTTGAGGGCTTAAAATTATATAAAGTACCGTCCCTTTCTATTATATGATGACAGAAAATTACAGATACAGTTTTATTTTAGGTAAATCGTGTTTGTGCCACTTAATTGGGTACTTGACTGGGTAGCTTAAAAAATTCAAAACGTTTATACTTAAAACTAATGGCTTAAAATATTGTGGATTTCATTCATCATTAAAAAAAAATGCACATTTAGATTTTAATAATGGAATTAAAAGTATATAAGTTTTTGATTTGATTAGTCCATATTTACTAAAATGTGACGTCATAATTTACTATTTTCATACAAAAAAGCGTTTTTGACATTTCATAAAAAGTTGCTGATTTGACTAGTTGGAAAGTAGCCAATTGTGACAATCGTTACAATTATTTGTCCAAAAGTCGATGTGCAATATTTATTACCTCTATCATGGAACCGATACACTATCATCTCCCTTGCTTTTTCCGTATTTCACGGGGTCGGCTATCTAATCTGGGGGATGGAACGAGAATACTGGTTTTTACACAGAGCGACTGATATCTAACCTCCGCAACCCAGAAGGGAAACCAGACCCAATCCTAGATTAGTTTTTTTCCGGGTTAGTGGCCAATTCAGCTGTCAGAGTTTTCAAGCCGCCAATGCTAAGAATAGCCTTTGATATCTACGATATTAACCAACTAACAACGGCTTAACGTGCCTTCCGAAGCACGAAAACCGGTCTACCGGTCACCCATCTATGGCCTACCTAGCCACGGCGATGGTTGCTTAACATTTGTTTTCGGAATGAATAAGCACTAACCATTTGACCAACGAGCGTTTCTGTGGAACCTAGTATCCTTATTAATGATGTTACTTATCCTCCGTTATTGGATAGATAATTTCGTTACAAGAAAAGTAATGTTAGGGTGGATCACGATAAATCTGGATGAAGGAAAAAGGGTAAGGAGGATGTAATAATCTATCACATAGAGTTGGCACAGCCCGGATGGTGTAGTGGATAGGGCCGCGGCCTTCTGTGCAGGAGGTCGTGGGTCGAATCCCACCACGTACCAATGTGTTTTTCGGTTTTCGAATTCATATGTACGTTTATTCGGCGCTTTTACGGTGAAGGAAAACATCGTGAGGAAACCTGCACACACCTACGAAGAAATTCAAAGGTTGTGTAACCTAATCTAGGATTGGCTCTGGTTTCCCTTCTGGATTGCGGAGGTCAGATGGCAGTCGCTCTGTGTAAAAACCAGTACCCTCGTTCAATCCCTTAGATTAGGTAGCCGACCCCGTGAAATACGGGAAAAAGGCTAGGAAGATGATGATAGAGTTGACACAGCGAACAGTAAATTGTTGCTACGATCCTTCTTTATTTTTGTACAGGATCGATCTGAATTAGTCTAAAAAGATCAAAATTAAATGTCAATTTATAAAATAAAGAGAATGGAGAAATATCACGGCCCGCTACCGTAGTAAGGAGTGTTAAGGATCAGACATGCACCGGGGGGCCGGTACCCGCGCTCATTAAAATTCTATATTATTTTGGTAACTAATTGTCGTATCGCGTCACGTTCATATGCCATATCACTTACTAGGTCTGCTGTAAGAAATTTCTTTTAGGAATAAGCAGTGCTTGTTGTGTCGTAATTTTCTATGTTCTGTTCTGTAATTATTTCTGTGTACAATAAATGGTTAAATTAAAGAAAATTAAATTTAATTATCGAAATAATTTTTTCACACTTTTTTTTTTCATATGATGAGTTAGAAATTTAAAAGCAGATTTTTTTCCCATTGTAGAACAAAATAGTAACTTTCAAAAACTACAGCCTTTAGCATTTATATTTTAGAAAAAATAATAATGTCCTCCCAATCGAATTGGCCTGAACGTCATAATTAATGGTACTGTCATTTAGATTTTACTGCTCATCACTTATACTGTGATACATCCTCCCTTCGCAGGCGATAATTATTGTGACGTCACAAGTTGGCCAAGTGTGACGTCAGATAGCTAATTTGATACATAGTCTACTGAAGCAAGATGAGTTAAGCTTACTTATCTATTGGGCCGTAAAGAGCAATCTTAATCATTTCAAGGGATTTATGTAGTTTATTTTATTTATCGTACTAGGTATTATATTTCCATTTTCTTGTATCTCTCTAAACGGAGCATAAAAGTCGCAAGTAGTAAGTACAATATTGAAGCCGTAAGCAGATAAAAATCGCATTTTCTGCCCGGTCCCGGATCAGTTCCGTTGCCATGGCAACCCGCGGTTCAGCCCAAATTGGAATATAAGTTCGCCTCCGTCTTGACATAGACGTTATAGTAGTAAAGACTGAACTTTGCGAACAACAATATGATGCTGGTTAGACGTACGTGGTTTTGGGGTGGGATGGGATCTACCTCCTAGTGGTCCACTCCGGGCAACGGCAACACAGGCTTGCCTGTGAATAAGTCCGGCTGAATGATCCCAACAAAGCGGTGGTAGGCTCCACAGAAGAGTAAATGGAGCTAGCGCTCCCCGATAGAAGGGCGATGTGAGCTTTTGACGCGTGCCACTGTTAGGTACTCAGTACCTATATCCGTCAAGCGCTTGAAATCTTACGTCAGTTTTGCCCAATTCCTTCTCAATGCGCCGCTTAGTAATATTTTTCGAAAAAAATCCACATTGTACAATAATTACTTGTCTGAAAAATTATAAAACAAGTACCTTGAAAAAAGACAGAATTTTCTGCCATCGGATAGTCACAAACACTACTTTTTTCAAGAAATTGTTGGTTTAAACGCAAAATGATTTTGATATATCACTAGTGTTGTTCAATGATCAATCAATTGAATTTATCGATATCGATGTTCGTTTACCGGGAAGTCTTACATTCATTTAGCGGGAAGTGTACTAATAAGTGTACTACTAATTCCTAAAAAAACAACGATCATTCTTATTGCTAACATTTGTCTGCGACTTCCTGATATGTATAAGACTTTGGCCTGGACTAAGTACCTATACAATACTATTTTTCTCAAACATGCACGTAAGAAAAAACAATACGCGAAGTGCCATATTGACGGATACCAACCCAATAATACCAACTTATCAACAAAATAAGGAAATAATGATTCAAAAACACAGAAAAAATGGAATTTCATACAACATTATTTCCTTATTTTGTTGTTAATTTGGTATTTAGTTTTTTTTATAGATTTCCATGTGGTCTTTTGTATGGACCATCCACTAGGGCCAAGTACTAGGCTGTACCGTCGCTCACCTTTGCCTTAACAAAAGCGGCAAAACAAAATAAAAATTACTGGTGGAAAATTGCGAAAAACAATGCCATCAAACTGAAGTTTTATTTCAATGTTCTTCTTTTTATGCAGCCATTATGTGTCCCACTATAATGCTCTTAGATTAGTTAATACGAGTACATTACTTACTGCTACAGTATTATCGAATCGGCCTCTAGTATCAGTAGTTCGGTTGCAATTGCAAGTCCGGTTGTCCGAACTAGTGAAACGTTTTAGTGTAAAAATTGCTGATCAAATTTTAAGAGTTGAACGTACCCATGAAACTGAACAACTTTCCTAAGTGCATCTACACCTTTTCGTCTCTTTCGCTCACTGGCAGGCTGGGATTTTTGCACTCTTTCACTCCTGACACAAAATAATATAGTACACTTATATAAGGTCTTTTTAAATTAAGTACAAATATTTTAAGGGTGGATTTCTGTCATCAACCTGAACAACTTTGCCCAAGGAACATAGGTCGAAATATTAAAAAAAAAAATGGCCCTCCCATACAAATTGACTCCGGCCGCTGACACCACCAAAATAAATAGGAACTTGTCTTTACTATTATAACTGTCAGCTGCGTGCCACTCATCATCATATGTTGTTATCAGTCTAATACTTTAACACTATCTATACAGAAATAAAATTATCATCTAAAATAATTTTAAACACCCAAAAAACATACCTCTAATCAAATCCTTGTTAACTTTTGTGTTCGTAAAACGAACGACTTTTATCGATAACTTACAGAATTTTACCACATCCCTGGTCTGGGTTGCCAATCAAATTTGTAAATTGATAAGGGTAAGCTCGCACTGCGATATTTTATCGCGCGAAAAAAATCGCCAAAATATGTGATGTATAGAGTTGTATGAAGGTGCACGCACTTACGGAAATAGTATATTTCATTACAAGTTCGGGAACGTTGTCATTGCAAAGAGTTCCGACAAATGTCTACCCGAGCCGAAGGCGAGGGTTGACAGTCGGAACAAGTTGCAATGACGGTTCCGCACGTGTACTGAACAACTATTTTTAATACAGTTGCGAAAAAATGAAGCAATTTAATAAAATAACAAAAACACATAACAACCGTAAAAGAATTTAAGTAGAGATTTTTTTTTGTTTTCTTTACCCATTCTGGGTAGGCAAAGAGAACTATGCCCATATTGCCTATACAGCCAAGTATTCAATACATTTTTTTTTAGTAAAAACTTCTTGGTTGGTTTTTTTCTTTTTAATAGACATTATTTTGACAGTTGGGAAAGAAAAAGCACTAGTTCGGTAATGGTAAAGAAAAAGCACGAGTGTGTAATAGTCCTCATCCCGAACGCTATAAGTCCCTGCAATACGCGACTTTTTGAGCAACTGTATTAAAAATATATTTGCGCGAGATTCCAAATACAATTTACAATTTATACTTCTTTAGGCGCGTTATGAAAAATTGGTGAGAGTGAAATTTTACGAGTAAAAAATGACAAATGTCAAAAGTCAAAAATGTCAAATGTCAAACGTAAAAATGTCAAATGTCAAAAAAATTTCAATGCCAAATGTCAAAAAATTACAAAAGTCAAAACTGTCAAATGTCTAAGAGTAAACACGCAAGGCGTTTTTGCCTGCGGGAAAAAGCCGCTGGCGCGGAAATATTCGCGCATTTGTATTTGGAATCTCGCGCGATTTTTTACCGAAGTGCGTGCACCTTCATACAACATCATACATCACAGATTTCGCAAATAAAAATCGCAGTGCGTACTTACCCTTATTTTTATTGGGCAAAATGATGAGCTTCATTCAAACAAAAGTTAGCCCGAAAATTGTGCAAAATATGTTCTTGTTGGCAACATTATTATTGATTATTATTCTATCTTTGTCTATCGCTAGAGAATACGTGGAATAGATATATTATTCAACTATTTGTGGGCAACCAATAGCATCGAGCGTTTTTGTGTAGTGAAAATACAACGTATTTCTTTGAATGTGTGCGACTGGCGACAGCGGTTTTCACAGTTTTTCATACAAAATCAGAATGACAGCCTATCTATTAGGGAGCGGCAGCGACTTTCTCTAATCAGTGGTAGGCTCCGCAAGGGGCCGCCTGGCTCGCTACCACTCCGGAGTCCTGCGCCAAACAGCTTGCTGTGCTCCGTCGGTGCGTGAGAATGTTAGTGCCTTAACAGGCATCCTCTGGGTTTGCTCGCTCCATCGTCGACTCTGTCACGGTCATTCCTGACCTAGGTGTCTAGAGTCAAGGGCAAACCCATTCCGAATAAAAAAAAAACCGTACAGTTCTGTTAATACAATAGGGTGCTATTGTACATGAGAATCACTTCGCTCGTTTTATAAACCACAGCGCTATTTGTAATAGGTACTCTCATTATGCTACAGTTAGGTACATCCTGTCACTTCAATATAGCAATACTCAAACGACGACGTGACGGTAACTCCTTTAGTAGGCGTTTCACGCTACCCTACCCCGTAAGGGATAAACGCGTGTCTTTAATCCCTCTTAAGAGGCCGTACTAACTTTCGCGGCGGGCGGGCTGGTTGCGTCAATAAAGGATCAATAGATTGAATTTATAGATTTTAAAATTGAAGCGTCAGTAACGTAATATTGGGCGCTTTTCCACTAGACGGCACGTCAACGGCAACGGCGACGTCACGGCGACGATCACGTGACAATACTATGGGAATCGATGACATGCCGTGACGGTGCCGTGCCGGCAAGTGGAAAAGCGTGTCATATAATTTCATTGATTTTCATACATTATCTCACCTACGATATCGTCGACGGTACCGTGCCGTCGCCGTTGCCGTTGACGTGCCGTCTAGTGGAAAAGCGCCCATTCACTTCTATATATGCCGCAGTTTTACTGGTTTCATCGACCTCACAGTTTTCAACGCAGAGTTCTATTTACATTTAAATTTTCTCTGAGTCTGGCCGTCTCTAGTGGATTGACAGCCGGAATACAGATTTGTTTCTATTTTTCATATATATGGTTCAATAGGGTGCAACTACCTATGTTTTCCGATAAAGCTTATTTTTGACAGCTATCCCAACTAGCAAAATTGTGCAAAATCGCAAGATCTTATCGCTACATAGAGATATTAAAGTTGTAAATAAGTAACGCTTATGGCTGCTAGTGATATATATGTGATATGAGACACCAGATAGCTGTATAACAATATACAGCCTAATTGGGATTATAACCTACGATATAAACGTTTACATAGCTGCCTTTTACATTACATATAACACTGTTGTAAAGTAGTATACTCAAAACCTCAATTAGAGCAGTTATGTTGTATATTAGTGTTTTCATGATACTACTATAACGCAAATATGAACTTATGTGGCTCTGCTATTATTGATATATAGCCAGTGTTATATTAGAACCTTTACAGCTAACTAGTGATATAATAGATGTCACAGTAGCTGTTTTATCACAGATATGCTCTATATGTATATCCACTATCGCTTGCGTTATATTAATGATAACTGAACCTTTATTACCACTCAATAGATGTAATGCAGCATAATATATTTCTCATTTATCACTGGCAATATATTAACTTTCTTATCTCTAATATAACGCTAAAAAGATGCATATTTATTCAAAAATGGGCGTATATGTCACCTTTCTGCTGCATATTGGATTTCTTGACATCAAATTGTAGCAAAACATTATTTTATGGCTGACGGTGACGATATTTTATTTCACAAGTTTTTATTTTTCCAAGTTTGTGCAAAAACATGGATCAAAAATGGAGTAATTACAAGAAAGGTGGGTCTTATAAACGCAGAAGAAGGGAAAGAACATTGAATTTACCGGACTATATCAAAGGTTTATTTAATTTGAACCTGAGGAACCCTAAACACCGTAATGGCGGCGAGATGTTGTATATCTTCTGGTTAGCAGCTCCCTTAACTCTAATTAGTTGTATATAGATGTCTTCGCAAATACCTAATTAATAAAAATATTTAAATTTTAATAAATATTATTAATTCGAGGGGGGCATTAAAAATACAGTAATAATATGGTACCCATTTATCAGTAAAATTGCAAGCGCATATGAATTTCACCTAAAACTTAAAATATACGGTCAATTTTTACCGATGGATTTCAAGATGGAGGAAATTATAAAGATACTTACCAATATTATTGGTTTTAATTTAATAAAATCCTGTCAGAGTTCCAAATCACGCACAAGTCCGCACAAAACAAAACAAGTGTTATTATAGAATCCCAATCAACAATTTGTAATCAAATTATTGTAAATCAGCGTTAGCTGCGACCCTTCTGTTTCCTAATTGTGACACAATTGAATTTTTGTCACTGATTTAACACCAACTAGCTCAGAAGGACACAGATATACAAATTATTTGTTTCCCGGTAGTCCTAAGCGGAGCTTTAATATATCTAATATATCTCCTAATAGCGATTAAAGTGGGGCCAAATTCGCATGATATAAGCTTGTTTACAATAGATATGCGACTGTTTCTACAGCTGATATACAGCTAATAATAGCTGTATATCGAAAATTTTGCTAGTTGGGATATCTTCCACAGTCTATAGGGACCCGATGAACCCTGATGTCAGAGTTTTTAAACCACCTAGTTAGGACACGGATTGCACCAATAATATCAGTGATAGAGATCGGGAATAATCTTTCTTGACAGAAAATCTGGTGGTTATATTATTCTGTCTGATTTACTGTTGCTGTTGCGTCTTGTGAAGTGTAATTTAAGGGGCTGTAGTTCTTATAAGTAACTACTTATCTAATAAAAAATATTTACACACCTCTGCATTATTATATCAACATAATGTATCAAGGAACTTGCGTTTAAAGCAAGAAAATAATCCCAAGGGATTTAAAGTTGTATGGAAATCCTTAATAGCCCAAGGGTTATTATGTGATTTGAATTTGGAATGTCATGTGAACTACTAAGAAAATAATTTTCAGAAAAAAAAAATATGGCTGTGTGTGTATTAAAACTGTTGCCACACTCGCCTTCTGCGCCTCCCGGCGAGTGTAAAAAGGCTGTATGACTAGTTATCTGTATGTGCTCTTTGCTTTGTATAAAAAAAAGAAACTAAAAAAAAGAAAACGCGGTTTGATTTTGCAAAAGTTTTTCTCTCATTGATTATTACTTCCATTTCGTAAATTGTCGAGTGAAATTAATATTTTGACTCCAGAAGACATTGTGACTAGTATTTTATCGTATTTTGTTATTTATGTTGAATATGTTAAATACGATCAATTCGTTTTTTGGAAAAATACGTAGGTAGTGGATTGTGAACGTGAAGTGTAGTTCAGTGAGTGTGAATTGACTTTCGGATCTGTTGCTTCTGGTATGTTTTCAATATTTATTTATGTATCAATATTACATGATTAGGTATATTTCTGAGCTTTATTATCTTACAGACGCCTGCCACCGTCTAAGTAATCTGTGCAGTAGGTGTGTAAAATATAGTATGCTCCTCGGGAATAAATGTGTCTTCGCCTTGGGCAGACTTGAATCCCTCGCTACATTCAGGATTCTTGTCATAATTCCCTCGCTTCGCTCAGGAATTAAAGATTTAATTCCCTCGCTGCGCTCGGGAATTAATCCTAGAATCCTTCATTCCGCTCAGGATTCAATATGCTGCCCGTGACGTTAGACACTGCTTTATTCCCTCGTTGCCTAATATACTATTACCTGCTTGTTGGAACTATCATAATCTGCAAAACAAAATGGCGGATTCTACTATCTGCATCGTCGTTGTATCCAAATGCATACCAAACTAATATTTTGCAAGTGAGATGAGGAGTTCAATGAGATGTATATCTGAATGGCATTTTCACACCAGCATTTAGAATTATATAAAAAATAGCGGCAGTTTCTCGTGATATTTTATTTTGTGACATAGATGTGTTTTTTTTATGTAGGTAGACTCACTTCATCATCTTCCTAGTCTTATCCCGTAGTTCACGGGGTCGGCTACCTAATCTAGGGGATTGAACGAGGGCACTGGTTTTTACACTGAGCGACTGCCATCTGACCTCCGCAACCCAGAAGGGAAACCAGACCCAACCCTAGATTAGGCTTTTACCGGGTTAGGGGCCAACCTCAGAGTTTTCAGGCCGCCAATGCTGTACAATGGCATCTGACATGGCTTAACGACTAATATCTACGAATTAACCGGGACCAACGGCTCAACGTGCCTTTCGAAGCACGGAAACGCTCGAGTTGTTAAACCACTACCGATCACCCATCCATGGCCTGGACACGGCGATGATTGCTTAACATTCGTTATCGGAAGGAATAAGCACTAACCATTATGTAGACTCACTTGTGACTTTCTTAAAGTTTTTCTTTGAATCCATTTTTTTTTTATTGTAGCGTAACAAGTGACTGAATCCAGATTAAACCGATTGAAGTTGCGTCGCTTCTCTCCAGGACGTATCTTCTTAGCAACAATACAAATATACAATGTTCGTATACGTACTTAAAGTTGACTTGAAGGCAATTTAAGTAGGTTCCGAAGCAATTTAACTTTACAATTCTCTAGGGGCTTTGCTTAGTTCAGAAGTTCTGTGATCTAAACAAGTAACTAACCGGTCATGATGCCATGTTTTGAGGTTTAAAATCTCGTAGAAAATTTTAAGAAAGGATGTTTTTTTTTTTACCCTGTGTAAAAACTCCATGTATGTATTAATTCGCATACGAAAGACTAACTATTCGCATGGTAAATTGTATAGATTTCGCATGCGAAAGTTAATTCTTCGTATGCGAATAACGATTCGAGTGATTCAAAGATACGGCTCCTGATCTAAATGCGATAGTTTGTGCATTTCTCATATAGATTTTTAAAAATATGAATTATTCCAGAAACGGCACACTTTGATAGTGGTCGTTACAAAAACCATGTCAAATTCTTGTATTATTTGCCGTTTTATAAACTCTAACACCATTTTAATCGGGTCGTTTTTTTGATAGAAGAAGATTAAAGATTTTCAGTTTCACGGAGGAAGTCTTTTATATATTCAAAGCAGATAAATTGGCGACCGGAACTGACAAGAGGGGTGCTCTCTGGATCAAAGAGTGGCCTCTGGCAGTCCGAGGGATAAACAAACAACAGTAAAGAGAAATAATTCACTAAGTAAGGCGTTTTGCAGTGTACGAGTTAACTGTCTCCGTGATCTAGTGTTTTAAGCCATGAGCCCCCGATCCGGAGGTCCTGGGTTCAATTATAGAATCCGACATAGGAGAAAATAAGGAAGATTAGTGAGTAAGTTAAAGACAAAAGAAAAAAAATACTACAGTAATTTCTTGCCAGCAATGCTACAAAAATAGAAAACAAATATTATGCAAATTGAAAAAGACAAGTAAACTAAAGATTGGAATACCCCGACTGCGTAAAATATGGACTATAAAACGTTTAACCATAACTTTACCTATAATTTAATAGATATAGTGACCGGCAATTATCTTGACTTACAGTACAGTCGGCACATCGAATGTACCTAAATATTACATTGACAAACTTAATAAAAAAAAAAACGCCCAAGTGTGAGTCGGACTCGCGCAAGAAGGGTTACGTACTATCATTTATAAATATGGCAAATAAAATCATATCTGTTGTCCAACTCGCACTTGGCCAGTTTTTAGTATTTGTTGTTATAGCGGCAGCAGAAATACATCATCTGTGAAAATTTCAACTATCTAATTATCACGGTTCATGAGGAACAGCCTCCGAAACATTATGTACGAAAACGAGCAAAAAAATCAGGTTTTTTTGTATGGAAGCCCCCCTTAATTATTAAATTTATTTTGTTTTTAGTATTTGTTGTTAAAGCGGCAACAGAAATACACCATCTGTGAAAATTTCAACTCTCTAGCTATCACGGTTCATAAGATACAGCCTGGACAGACAGACGGACGGACGGAGCGGACGGACAGCGAAGTCTCAGTAATAGGGTCCCGTTTTGACCCTTTGGGTACGGAACCCTAAAAAGCATACTTATAAGGGACATACATTAGCTACCGCAAACTCCTAAGAGGTTGCTCAGTCAACGAAACTGAACAACTTTCAAAAATTAATTTAGGAAATGACAAAAAATTGCTTCCCCATAAAAATATCATTTTATAGCCATTTTCGAGGTGGTCATTTTATATGAAGTAATTTTTTTAGCTGTCTCCTTACACAGTTACACCCTTTATAATAAATTTTTCATTGCTTCGCGCAATCGAGTAAGAAAGAAAAAAGACTCAGGATAAAAAAAATAGAAAATTTTATATCCTCAAATTGGATTACGTGTCGTTGCCATGGAAATGTGCTAGTTTCGGGAAAATCAAATAAAATAACAGTGAAAATAACATTAACAAGGTGAAAAGAACTAGTCTAAAAGATTATTTGATTTATTTTTATTTCATTTCGAATGACACGAAGGTCGACGGAAAATATTGTTAATGTTTATCTGCCTCAGGAGTCTGTATCTTTCTATCTAGATTCACGTTTTTTTCAATATAGACTCTCCCATCGTTATATTTATACA
Source organism: Scrobipalpa atriplicella (assembly GCA_029255725.1). Lineage (NCBI taxonomy): Eukaryota > Metazoa > Arthropoda > Insecta > Lepidoptera > Gelechiidae > Scrobipalpa > Scrobipalpa atriplicella. The sequence goes on from JARACY010000205.1 coordinate 117,818, forward strand.
AATTCGTCGTCATTTGCAAAATACGTCTCAAATTCGAGATGTGATAATAATAATAATAATATCTGCCTCTTTTGGTCTGTGTGTGGCTTGAGTCTTGGGCTCCCGATTTCAAGGTCATAAGTTTATCATTATTTATCACTTTTTCACAGTTTGATTAGGAGAATAAATTGCATGATTGACAATCAAGAAAGACATTTTCATGCTTCGCGGCTCACTTTAAACTGTAGGCGCCTGATTTCTTTCTATGGTCGTGTACTAACACAGTAAGTCAGTCTGTCCTATCAAATAAGAGATTGTAGGAATAGATAGTGCACTTGTGTGTTGAGCAAACACTTGGGCACTAAAAACTAGTCCTGCGCAGATGGCCATAAAAATGTTTTGGACTACTAGGTAGTTATAATTATAACTATACATAGTGTAACAGTAGGTCGTCAGTAAGATAACTATCTCCCTAGGCCTATGTACACATACCTTGAACTAAACTGAGAACCGAACGCCGCTGCTGAGACTTAGGTCATCCAATTTGAATTTATCCGTCGGGTACGTGTGCGTTGTGGGAATAAAGGAAAAACAGACGAGGAGATTAAGTTCGGGGTATTTAGTTAATTTTGACATTGGAAATGTCTTTTCGTGCGTTCCAGTATGGGCCCCGATTTCACGAAAAAGTGCAATCTTCTTATAAGAAGATTCCGAGATATACACGGAGACGAAAATATGATATTTAAAAAAGTATTAAAAGATGCGTATTCACAAGAGCTGTAACTGTAAGGTGCAAAAAGAATTATTCGACAAAATCAAAAACTAAAAAAGTTATGGCCGAATTAGTGAAAAAAGTTTGTAATCGAAGAATGATAATCAAAAATTAGAGAAAAACTCCTCTGAGAAACTTAGCCAGCTACAATTTTAGCCTAAAACAAAGACTGTTTTTTTTTTTTATATGAAAAAGCACTTGTATTATGAATGGTTGGCGACAATGGCTTCAAAAGGGAAACTCCAATGCCTAAACCCGTCTCTATTTAAACCTCTTCAACATTACACAGAAATTCTATAATCAACACAAACTCTAGCCTTTTACAGTATTTCACGGGGCTTGCTACCTAATCTAGGGGATTTATGTTACATAGGTTTTGCCGTTTGAAATCAAAAAGCAGAAAAAATACTCTGAAGACTAGGCTGCATGGGCTCAAGCTCTTTGCCTGCATATATCATGGGAGAAAATTAAAAGAAAAATGTATCGAACTAAATCCACTCGTCCGCAACCGATAAATCCCAAAAGGAATTCCATACACGAAAGGAAATCCTAGTTAAGACTATTATCCACCAGCTGCTTATTAATAATGAAGCTCATGCGGTATAATAAACAATAATAAAATGAATTACCTACGCTTCGGATAAACACACAATAATAGTAGTTTATGAAGCTCCTACATAACGAAGGGTTTTACAATGCGAGTGTGTTTTTTGAAATGAGCGCAGCGAATTTCAAAATAGTAACGAGCATTGTAATACCTAATTATGTGCAGCTTCATACACTATTTTATCTACTTGAATACATTGAAAATGAATTTACTTACAGGTTTTCCGAAAGCGAACTATCCCAATGTTTTCCTAAACTTTGTTGGTATATGATTAAATGTGCAATACATTTCCGTCACACACACACACACTCATTTATTTAAGTATTAAATATCTTATTTTGGTACTATCACATATTTTTAGGCACAAAATAAATAATTTAAAATAATTTTCCGCGAAATTAATTATTTCTATTCATACACACAATAATTAAGTGGCGCCATTTGCCTCTTTGACATGTGTCGCGCATGCGCTGTGGGCCTTACGTGGGCTGTTTAGTTTTAATTTATAACTGGATACATGGTTTTTGGTATCGATTGTGCATTAAGTTGATATCGATTGTGCATTTGTTCCTTCCCTTACTTCCATGCCTATGTACATTTTACTTTTCGTTGCATCTTTGTTAGAATTTGTATGGAGAAGGTGCAACGAAAAGTAAACTTTTTAATTTTTTCAGCATACTGTTTGTAAAGTACGTCAATACAAATTCGTTTTGACGTTTATAATTCGAACATTACTCTATGATAGTAGATACCGCGGTTTTCGCGTGGATGGATCTGGAATTTTACTTTCTTGACTGACCCAAAGATTGCCTGGGGGAAATTGCTACGAAAGCCTTGGTTCATTTGCTAGACTGGGAGCGATAGAAAAACATAGAATGTGCCAGCTGCATCTCCTCCCGGGCATGCTATTAACTATATTGTAATTTAGGCGATGGATGGCCTGACAACCTGTCACAGCTATAATACATAATTATCTATCTTAAACAACCCTTAAAACTAGTCTGACGTGGCGGAACGATCTTTGTTTAGGTTGTTTTTGCTCTGCCTACTCCATAAGGGATAAAGGCGTGATTTTATGTACTTTTTGCTATATGTTAGATAGTTTGGGATCATTGCATTACTATCATCTCGGCCCAGATCGTCTCCATTTTGCACTTCACTGGTTTTTTATCCATTTCCCCTGATGATAAATCTTGGTTAGAGGGCGACATACTCGCTTGGTGTTGAGTATCTTGGGCCCGTATTTATAATCAGCTCTCAAGAGTGACAGCGAGTTTGAGTTTGTATCAGAAATGTCATTCCAGTACAAAATTACCTGTCAAATCCGCACTCAATATTGCTCTCAATCTTGAGATCGCTTTATAAATACGAGCCTTGGGGTCTCGATACGAAGGGCTTGGGTTCGATATCATTTGGGAAATCTTCTTCTTCTGTAGTTTGGGTTTCGAGTCGATCGACCCAATGAACCCTGGTGTCAGAGTTTTTGTACCGCATTATAGCACAGCCAAAAGGCCTCTGACATGATTTGAGTAACAAAATTGTGGTCCTCCCCTGGGAATCGAACCCAGGACCTCCAGATCGGAAGCCCATAGCTCAGACTATTAAACCACGGAGGCATTTTGTAAGAAGTTACGATATAACCTGGGCCTTTTTAAGGCAAGAGTGAATAGACATTATCTAGGCAAACATGCTCCATCATCGTCTGCATCATCACTTTCCATCAGGTGAGATGGCGGACAAATGGTTTGCCTATTAGAAATAATAAAAAAAAAAAAAAAAAAAAAGTTAAGATTGTTGCCAGTTTGCAGGTTAAAGTAGATATCTGTTTTTTTTTAAGATTACCTGATTTTTGGTTTTAAAACTCTGATATCAGGGTTCACTAGACCGTTCGTTCTATGATTTTAACCAGCTTTGAAGTTAATATCCAGCCA